>JANSTU010002149.1:0-18712 GCA_027564075.1 Bolitophila hybrida
CGGGGATCTCAACTCTGTTGATTGTTCCATAACGATCCTTAGGGTATTTATGTGGTCGATGCACGAATACCCTGTTCTGAACCCTGCTTGTTGGCGCCGCAGGGTTGTTTCGATATGGAACTGTGCCCTCGCTAAGATAACCTTTGCCAGAATCTTGTAGACCTCGGTCAGCAGACATATACCCCTCCAGTTATCGCAGCTGCCCAAGTCATCTTTCTTGGGCAGCTTTACGATTATTCCAGACATCCAAGCGTCAGGAATAGACTCGTCCTCCTATGCCTGTACTAGCATGGGGAATAGGATCTCCGTTGAAAGTTACGGGTCCGCTTTGACGAGTTCGATTGGGATATTGATTGCTCCGGCAGCTTTACCGGAGGCTAGGATGGCTATAGCATTAGATATTTCAGTTCGGCTGGGGGAGCTTGTTGATATAGGTAATGGTGAATAGCGTGTTGTTGAGCATTTATACAAAGTGTTCTCTCCATCTCTTCAGCTGTTCACTATCTATTGACAATGGATCACCTTAATCACCTTAACGGGGTGCCTCGTGTTTGATGAACCCTTCGTTGTTCGAACTTATCTTGGCGTTAAAATCGCCAAGAGTGACAAAGCGAGGGGAATGACGGAGAGGGTTTCCAAAAGTTCTTGTTTTGACGTGAGGTCCGAAGTCTCGGGAAATCACTTCATAACATATTTTATTTCGTCTTTAAATAAATAATTATGATTTACAGAAAAATATAGTAAATATATGAATGTATTGGTACTTTTTATTACTTGTATATCGTCGATACGACGGCGTTTGAATAACCACGTTATTATGTTTAATACATGTTTTTCGTCTTGAATTTTTACGCTATTGATGTCAGTTTGCACTGTACCAAAAATAAAAAAATATAAAAAAAAATGTTTGGACCATATAATTTTTTTTAATAATACCAAATATTTCCCTACAGATTTATTTAAAATTAATATAAATTAAGAATACTAAAATGTTCAAAACAATTAATAAAAAAATTGTCTTGAATTTGTACGCTGTTGCAGTCAGTTTTAACGTACACAAGTCTTAATTATGACTATCAAAGTCATAAAATCCAGTTTAATTGATGTATCTCTAAACTCAACCCATCCATCAATCTCAATTACTCAGATTTTGATGTGATGACCTCTTTTGTAAGTACATTCATTTGAGCTGTAACGTCCAAGAAGGAACTCTTTTAAAAAAGAGTACAATACATCCAACCAAAATTAAACAAAATCTTAATTCTATTAATCTCAATTGAAGAAATCACTACAAAAAAACATTTACAATAATACCTGTTTTATCTAATCTTGTCTTCCTCGCAAAACAGTCCATCGCTCCATCACACTCCATCGATGAACCAGCACGTCGCTATCTCTACCAGCTCATCAACCGTGAACAGCATTTCGTCAGTGCCCTACAATTTGGTCAACAACGATTTGCCGCGGCCCTGCTCGAACGAAACGACCTGATCTCGCAGAGTGATCACCGTACATTGTTCCAGAACATCGAAGAGATCATGCGTCTGTCCGAGGATATACTGGAGCAACTTGTCAACGATGACCAAGAGCCGCCACAGGTGAACTTTGCCTCGCGTGTCTATCACTCCAAGTCGACGGCCTTCTGTGCGGCCTACAAGAAATACTGCAATGGCATCAAGCGTGCTGACTGTGTCCTAGTAACTAGCTAAAACAATTACAATCGCATATTTATTAAACAATATCTCATTTTAGGTAAACAAATCCCGTAACTCAAACTCGGACTTTGTGTCGTTCATCACTATGCCGCAGGTGCCACGGAAACGACCAGATCTCACGTCATTCATCCATCGACCGTTGCAGCACTTCCGTGAAGTGCTCAAGCTAAATCTAATGATTACGTCACACTGTCGTCCAAACAGCGAGGAGTTTCGTAACTTTTCGGCAGTTATAAGTTCACTGCAGGCCGCCTATCGTGAAATCACAATAAGTGAGGGACTTATGGAGCCATTGGGTGAGGGACGATTATTGCTCACACTTCAAGATCTCGAAGCACGACTGGTGTTCACAAAGTGCAAGCCATTTGTGTTGACCGTTCCCGGAAGACAGTGGATTTTTGGTAAAGTATAAGAGGTATTATTTTGGTCCTTCCATAACTCCTTTTCGATGTTTCAGGTGGCGATCTATCGCGTATTGAAGGCCGTTCCGTCAAACCATACTGGACGCTACTGTTCAGTGACATACTATTGTTTGCCAAAGTCAGTCGTGACCGGGTGCTATTCATAACGGAAGAGCCCATCTCACTGTCCCACATCGTGGACTCAACCTTCCATATTCGCAAGAAATGTAAATTTATATGTTACACTTGTAAGGTGTTAAATCCGTTAATCCGTTAATCTTTTCTGTCAGCAACGGAATTCCGTTTAACGATTGATCCAAACGGACAGCAGGCAGTAAGTCCCACCGCTCATTGCGCACCAGACCTTTCACGAACACCAAAGAAAAACACTCGCAGGCGTGTAATTGTTCTACGAAGTCCTTCACCCGAGCTTAAAGCAGTCTGGCAGAACCTTCTCCAAAGACAAATGTAGGTTCTTACATAATTTAAACAATGTTCTAAACTAACACATTTACTTAATAGATTCCTGGTAAACGCCACTCTTGGATCCTCGCTGAGCAGTCCACTAGACTCGCCGGATATCATGCAATCATTCTTACCACTCAGCGATATTGGTGCAGCCACAACCTCAATGGCATCCATTAAACTATCGCTGGCCGACAGCATAAACATTCGGAGTCAACAGGTGCGTCCCATACGTCTTTCCTCCTATGCCAATTCCGCCTCAACAGCCTCCTATCACATGTCTACCATGTCAATACCTCATCACCCGATCGGGTGCTCTCTACTGACCGGTTTCAGTCAAGAGGAGATCAGTATACCCAAACTCTCCTTGTCAGCGATACCTGAAACCATTCCAGAAATGTCTGAGCAGAAGTCTTCCGCAAAATATAGAGACTTATCCGGTGAAACTGATCCATCGCAATGGCGACCATTGCTCGACTTCAAGCTCAGCTCGGTCGGACGTTCATTCATTGACGAATCAGACGTCAACATCAGTCACATGCCAGTCAATGCGACTACGTCCCTACTGCAAACTCCGGATACTCCGACTCCAAATATCTCACCATCATCTTCGAATCGTTTCTCCGAAACGTTCTCGAATGACTTCAATCGACCATCCTGTGCGCCCAGCATAATTGTGTCACCCATTGTAGAATCGCTACGCGTGCCGGGCGCAAACAATTTATGCGGCTCATGGGACTGTCTTGAACTAGACCTTGATTTCCATGACGTTAACTACGATCCATCCTATGGCGGTGATCTGGAAGAATGTGTTTTCTTTGGTGACGATCCACTGGGTCTTTTACCATGTTATCCAACGCCTCCCGATGCTCTGGATCTGTAAATCGTTGATCCCATTGCTAAAACGTCAATTTTGCACCTCCCCCCATAACTTCTAACCTCAATCTAACCAAAAAATACCGGAACACAGAGCTACTCTTTACATAAATTATCTACTCATAAGACTTAAATGTATTACAAAATGCCAAGCTTTTATCGGTGCAGCTTTCGCACAAAAAAAAAACATTTTTCTTAGAAATCTTACACACGCACATAACCTGCAAAACAACCACCACCATAAAACACAAATAAAAATGTTTGACAAGGCCAAATCTGTCAAACAACTAAAACAAAAACACTGTTCGTTGTGATAACCATTTTTTTTTTCGAAAGAGAGTCGTACAAAATCATCTTAATGTAATCCAAAACAAAAATCTTATTGTATTCTACACAAATTTCAGAGGCAAACAACTTTGTTCGTGTTTGCGATATATATATATATTATATTTATGGTTGTTAAAATGATATAAACAAAATGAAATTATTGTGAATTAACAATTTACAAGGTTAAACAATACACACAGTTAAACAAACACACACACAGACAAACAAATGCCTCAGCTAAAAGTATATTATATATATATATATATATATTGAATATTTATGGACAAACATGCAAAAAAATAAAGTATATGATAATATGTACACAAACCAAATTGTATTTTTGATTTTTTTTGTTTTTGTTCGTTGAAAATAAAAATAAAAACTATTGAAAAATACGCTTTGGGTTGTTTTATTATTGTATGCGGTGTTTTTTTTTACTGATAGAGGGGGGGGGTGAGGTGCCATCATGTTACTTACAATCTAAAAGCTGTAAATAAAAAAATGAAGATATCTCATCATCTCCAATCCTCAATACACTCGAAATTCCACAACACACCCACACAACTCAACTGTGCTACACCTCTGTCTCGATTCACAGATGAAGCTGCCCAAGGTGTCCAAACAGGTGGAGGAGATCATCGACGAAAAGTGTCGAATTCTAAATAAAACCGGCACTTCGAAGGGTAATGCCATCCATCTTGCCCAGTGGATGAAAGGTCAACTTGATAGTTCGGTAAATAGCACACCCACACATACATACCAAAATCCTTTCACTAAAATACTCCCAAAAAACCACACAGCAACCAAACGTATCGGAAATCAATGAAACCGAACCAGAAGAAGAGTTTTTCGAAGACTGGAGCCAAGATCAATTGCGTAAGCGCTCCAAAGAGCTGCAGCTTGTCGACGAGCATGGTGTCTGCAAGACAAATAAGGTACAGCCAATTCAGAGAAACTGTGATAGCCGCATGGAAGAGATTCTGCTCAGCGAGGTCGAGGAGGAGAGTAAGAGTGCATCGCGCAGCACCACGTCCGACAGCCAGGTAAGTTCAACCGCTTGTAGCCCCTTTTATCGCTAGACCCTATATATCTATCCCCTGCTCATACAGATAACCGTCCGATCAAGTCCAGTTGCCAAGGCAACGGTCTCGACCGCAGCCCTTGGATCCGTCAGCGATAAAATATCCGTGTGCCGTCAATGCCACAAGAACTGTAGGCTCAAGCTTAGTCCATCCATTAGCAGTTCGCTAACAGTCCAACACAGCCAATCCTCGCCAATTCGTTGCTGCCAAAGTCCGACCAGTAGTAGTTCGACTACAAACAGTCAACTGTCGCGATCTAGTACGCTAACAGGTGGCGTTAGCCAATTATCCTCGGGCCAACCAACCGATGATTTTAATTGCAGCACTAAACTCGTTAATGGCCACGGTGACAGCAATACAAGTAGCTGTGAGGTGGTTCAGAGACGTGGCACCATCGATACGCCGTGCAACTGCAATTGTGACCCACAGGATTTTAATAGTATTTTAAGGAGTGCACATGAAGTGAAACGTGAAACATGCAGACTTTTGAATAGTGTGGCCGAACTGACAGCGGTCGGTAGTAGTAGTCGATCGGTGGACGGTATAAAACCGACGAACTGCAAGTGCTTTTGTAATGATCAAATTTCGGTAGAACCAAAACCGGATGACATTGATGACTGGATGCTAATGCAAATCGGTCTGGCAGTACATCCAGCCAGTTGTCTATTAAATGTTGATCCATTCGAAGCGGTGCCAACGATTTCGGTAGTTCCACCAACGCCAGATGGACCGTTCACAAAGTTTACTGCTGCTTCGACGGTATGGGATACCGAACGATTGAGTAAGGAGGATGCAAACAAGACTACAAATTCAACGGATGTTTCACCGGATGACTCGCCACAGGATGAAGAACCACCGTATCAGACACTGCAAACAAGTTTAAAGAGGTAAATTTATAGGTGGTGTCGAGAAGATGGAAAAACGTGATTTTGTGTATTATTACTGGCATTGCAGGTACGGCACCATGTCGAGTCTGGAGAAAGTTTCATCCGAAGAGGCGGACGATAAGAATTCATCGGAGGAGGAAGATGGCGCAGATGATGGTAGGTGTTCCTTGTAGTTTAAATTATGGAAGATTATATTTAACTGTAACGCAGAACGGAGCAAGAAACCCCAATAGATCAAAATTGGTATTGGAATTACTCCAATTTTTAATTTTCTTTATTTAATATTAATAATTTTCAATTACGGTGGTTTTAAATAGTGTATTATCTCAAAAACGATAAAGCTTTGATAAAAACTTATTTGGTAAATCTGTAGGGCACATTATAGCGCATAGAAAAAAAATAATTAATCGTAATTAGGAAAATGCAATTTTAACAAGAAAATAATTCTAAATCTCAAATTCTAAATCTCAAAGTAATATATTGAAAAAAAAAATAGACAGCCATACAATTTTTTGCTCAAAATTAGTCAGATAATTCTCCCTTAACGGATTAGCATCTTGAACCGGACCACCATGTATAATTGCCGGAACGATGTCCGTCTCCGCCGTCTCTCGAGAAGAGTTGGGAGAAGTTTGGCACAAACCAGCGAAGCGTTTTGGATGTTATTGACCAGCATGTTTAAATTCAATGAGTCGTCTGTTTATCGACTGTGAAAGTCGAAAGCTGTGGGAGCAGAACCAGACAGTCAATACGGAGTTTCTGTTCCAAGGTGAACACTGTTCGCACTGGCCAAGTTGCAACCAGAATCTCTGATTATCGATGTATGATGATTTGAAGTTTTCAAACGCTCCACAGGACCGTTTTGTTAATCGTTTAAATTAAACAGGTTAAGATGTTTTTTCAAAGTGAAGAGGAGGTTTTTATTGAACAATTCGAAGTGCCGCCCTAAATACTGTGTCAACCGGAGTTTTCGATAGTTAGAACAGTTGATTGCCATCCTAGACTTTTTGTGAGGTTGAGTTAAAAGTAACTAATTCTGTTCTGACTGGATCAACCCTCCAATCATTTTATAAATTCAATTATTATTCTATTTAATTTAATGATTTGTGGTTTCTGATTTCAAAAGCTTCACAGAGAGGTGTCTAGGCGAGATGCCTCGTGTGAATTAAAACGGTTCACGGATAATTTGTAACAAACTTTTATTTTATTTTCTGACTTCATTTTTATTTTGAGATTTAGTCCTGATAATAATTGTAAGACATACACATGTTTGTTTGTGTATATATAAGTATATATGGATGTGTATGTATATGTAAGAATGTTTACTATATTATATATATATGTTTACTTGTATTGTCTATAACAACTTACGTTTGAAGTAAATGTGTGTTATAAGAGCTAGCTAAAGCCAGCAAGGTTGCTCATAGTGTAATGCGGTTTCTAAATGCAGTGATAAGTAAGTTTTTTTGTCCCATCTATGTTTCCATTGGGCGATTATTTCGGGGCTTTATTTAGATAGTGAGCAAGACCATTTTTTCCAGCACGTTGCCGTGAAATCTGCGGCGGGACTAGGTATCCAAATTATTGTCACTCAAAGTTCAGTTGGAATAGTCACAATAGTCAGTCACTTTTCAGGGTAAACAGAATTTTCGCTCTTTTATACTAGGTAAAAAGTCAGGCAAAGAATTGTATGTTTCGAGGTACCCAAATTGATTGAAAATTTTACTAGCTAATTATAGTTAAATTGTACCTGAAGCAATTTGTACATCGGTGGATATATTTGTTTATTGCGAAGATGACCAAGAATCATTGACACAGCGAGCATAAATATGCAATCAAAAGGATGGTTAAAAGGCTTTTGCTAAGTATTATAATGCCAAGTTTCCAGTTGAAAGCAAGATTGGCGTGTTCTAATCGACCGAACACTCTTAACAATCATTTGAAGCATCATACAAGAAAGGATTAGTACTGCTCCAGGATCTCCAAGTCTGATCTATGAGTAGAATTTAAAGATACGACCGATGCTTTCTGGTCTATCTTTATAGAGAATTCCGTTTCTCTATCTTTAAATTCAGTTCATCTGAATTGTTTTATTTTGCGCATATTTCTCGAGATGTGCAATTCTTTGGATTTGTATGTCCAGGCTCATGTTGCCCTATTCGCAACAAAGGTCTTCCAACTTACGATTTTTGGATACAAGCGAGGACAACCATTGAACCGATCCATGCAACATTCGATGTCTGGATCCTTCAGTGCCTTCTTTATGTAAGCTATTAAGTTTGCCAATAACTAAAAAGCATCACAGAGTTCTAGACGCGGTACTTTGATAGTTTTGACTGGCTACCTTGATCTTAGAGGTACATCAAGATGTTGCGGAAGTGCTTGATATGAAATTCGCTTCGATGATAAGGAATGAGATCGAAAAAAAATCTAACTTTAAATTGCCCTAATTTTGAAACCCCTTATCCAATTGATTGTGATTGTGATTAACATAAAAAATTTGCTTCTGCCGTAATCCTGCTTGAATTTTGAGAAAAAAAACTGACTTCAACTTTTTTTAGCTCGGCGCTGTGCTTCCAGGTTCTTTGTGGAATTCCTGTCAAGTACTGGCTGTACTTTATAAGTCTTAAAACCTGCAGCAGCTATGATTTTGTGAACTAAATACTCGCTGCAGCTTGCTTTTGCCGCTAATTTCAGATTCGACAGCCTTGGATGCTTCTCTAACAGAAACCGTTTTTTCTTCCAGAACCGATTTTCCTGACTACGTTCAAGTTTATCAAATACCTTTAGAACATTTGTTACCGTTTTTTGTGAAACTTTTGCGTTGTTGGCAATTTTTCTGACTCCTTCGCGGATTTTCTTTAGAAAATCGAACAATTAATTCGCGTATTTTCACTTCCGATGTCATAACTCAAACTAATGTTTACATAACGGAAAAATTCTAACAGCAATTTATCAGAAATTCTCTAACGTATGATTTTTGTTTGTCTGTTTTGGAATTTTGTATTTATAACATTTCAAAGTTAGACATTTTTTTCGATCCTTATTGGTGAAAACAGTCCCAATAGGTCGATGAGCTTTGCAACCTCGGAAAAGATAGTCCCAGTCCCAGAGTCTTGACAGACAATCATACTGGTGTTCTAAAGAGAATCGTATTTCTCGTCGGTCGGCTGGAAATGACTTTAAAATATTATTGGAATTAGAAGCTCATTTACTTAAATGCATTTCACGAGTTTCTTATAGATAAATCCGCTTTTTTGCTCTTTATTCAATGCTTTATAAAAGGAGTTACATTGATCGGATTTAGTTCAATAATGCGCCGTTTTATTCGATATTTGTTCCATCTAGACGGCAACTTCATAATACCCCCCTTGTAGAACTCCTCCTCCTTATATGCGAAGAACTCGAACAGCCACTTTTCACAAGACTCTTTTGAGGCCAACTTTACACCACCAAGGGCGTTCGTCATGGACAGGAACAGGTGGTAATCACATGGCGCTTCTGCAGATGGTTTAAAATGGTTTGGGCGAAGTCACGAGATGTCATATGCCGGTCTAACTCGATGTTTTCCATGATTTCATCGGTATTCGTCGTCACAGGTCTTCAGCCGGCTGGCTTATCCATGGTGTCGTTTTCACCTACTCTGAATCGACGAAACCATTCCTCCGCGGTTCGAAGTGATAGAGTACCATTCCCCAAAACACCATTAATCTCACGGAACGTTTCACTAGCAGATTAGCCTTTAACAAAGGAAAACTTCAAAAAAGCGCGAATTTCGGCGTTAGTTAACTCCATCATATATCATATATGTAGCGACAATGATTATTTTGTCGGTGTGTTGATTAAAAAAACATTTCACATGCGATTTCTTTTCGTTTGTGCAAGAATAGGTGGATTTTCTGCGGTCAAGTTGTCAATCAAACAGTGTTTGGTTTTTACTAAATTCTTTTTTTACTAGTTTAAAAAGTCAGTGCCTCACTTATACTAGTTAATAAGTAAATTAGTCACTGTAACTAGCTAAAAAGGAAGTTAGTCAAGATTGACCTTATACTAGTTTAGTAAAAAATAAACTTACAGTATCTTTATCTTTAAGAAAGACTGACACTGAAACTAGTTTTACTGACATCATAGTATATTTTTTTACTAAATAGTAAGTTTTACTATGAGAGAATGAAAACTAACCATAGAAGTAAATTCGATAGTTAAGTCATATGTTAACAATTAAAATGGTTTATTTACCCATTTTTGATTACTTAATTTGATACTAATGTCATCAATTAACATATAAACACGCAACCCTGTATAGAACAATAAGTGTATGATGGCGTTGATGATTCACGGTTCCGAATATAAATAGCAAGATAGATCTCGGTGCATAGAGTTATCTCAAAAATATTCCCTGACGCGACTCTTACAACTTTGCAAATTAAGACTCCTAACCATTGGGGATGTGTGGTTAGTGTTAGAGCACAGTAACTCCAATAGGAGTATCACAGCACAAACTGCACATTAGCATGACCTGACCACTCGTGTGAACCCGTAATGGTACTGAATCCGGTGTGCGACATCGCACACTGGCCCTATGGCCCACAAGGGATTTCAGGATCCAATGAGAATGAGACATTTTCCGTATTCGTTATGTTCCATTTCCTAAATCTCCTGTGGTACTAGATGGGGTCTTCTCAGTTCGTTCTTGTACTGTAGATTATTAAGGTACCATGCTGGCTTGTGAAGATGGTCTGGGTCCTCGAGAGAATCTGCGTTTTCAGACCATTTCTCGAGACTCTTTAGAGCGGACGAGAGCAGATAAATATCCAATCTGCTAATCGATGCACGTTTATACAGTACGTCGTTATTACCTATATGTCGATAGCTGTTACGCGGTCGCGGCAGTAGTTAATGCATGCCCTAAGGTTTCCAGGTTCCTAAGTCTTTCCATTTGCGATGACGAGATATGGCACCATGCAAGAAATCCTTAGCTGATGTTAAGTCGCAGAAGTTGTTTGGGCTCCAAATTTTAGTTTTGTCTTGGCTTTTGTTTTCGATACCTGTTGAAGGGGGTTAATTTGCCCTCCAACACTTAGCTTGATATTCTTTTAAATCTTTTTGACGTGATTCGAACAGTGCTTTTGTAGTGGCTTAAACACGACTGCTTCCACTTTGGATGGGATAAGCTTGATACGCTAGGTGGTGTAATAACTGTTCAGCGATGCGAGGTGTTCAGTCTGTCTGGTCCAATTGGCAAGTTGCCTGTGACACGTAAATAAGAACATCGTCCGCATACTCGAAACTCGATTTTTTTTCGAATAGTAGTCTCAGGGAGATTGTTAAATCCGGGTAAACTTTTAACTAAACATTTATAATAATCATAAATTTAACATGAAAAATATTTTAAAACTAAAGTATTTACAAAAATCGAAATTTAGCTATTTTTCCTTTTCCGAGCCCTATCTCGCGAACAGAAGTCTCCACACACCTGTTGTTTTCACAAAATACCTTCTCTAGGCATCAGTAATTTACGAGCTCTTATGATGTTTTCAAGATGTCCGAATTTCATTTCGGAATCCCCAGAGTTTCTGTTTTTTCCTGGATAAACTCAAGATTTTAGATTATCAGGCATATGGTGCAAGCCGGTTAATTCCGGTAAAAATAGTTTTATAAATATTACTAAAAATAAATAATATTTATAAATTTAGAATGAAAAATTATTAAAATCTTAAAAAAATGAACCATACATTTTGAAACGCAGCATCTTGATGATAAACTTTTCATTATGGCCTTTATACAACGTGTCGCAGTAAAAAAAAATTAGGAAATAATAATTATATTTAATTGTTAGAACTTATTTTTATAGATTATAGATAATATTTTGGCCAAGAAATACAAAGTGTATCACAAATATCTTTGTTTTCAACATAATATAATTTCTAAAACTGATTTTTTTGGTATTTAAAATTATTATTAAAATTTTTTTTAATGTTTTTAAGAAAAATAAAGAAACGGTTAAAAAAGGACCGTTTTGCGCGTGAACAAGTCATATTATTTTATATAGTCCAAATTAAAAAAAAAATAAAAATCTAATATTTAATGTGAAGTTATGTTAATTATTTAACATTAACATTTCGATGTTAAATGTTAATAGGGGAGAACTGGTCTTCACCTACGTTAACATTTGTCATCTCCGGTGACATAAATGCACGTCATCGGTCTGTGTTGGAAACAGTCCGGCTGGTGTTGCGACCTTCCTAATATGTTAATTATTCTCCTACGATTTTGCTCCATCCATCGTCTCATACGTAATAAATTTATCACGGATTTATCGCAAAGAAAACTGGTTTTTAAGAATAGAAATAAATAAAATATGATTTTCAAGTGACATATGTAATATAGCAAATAAAATAGGTTTGCTATACTTGCTACAAAAGTTTTTTTTCTAATAAATATTTTTTGCTTCGAGTAAGGCACAGAATGAGCAAATAAACTTTGCTATCTGTTTAGCAAACAGGATTTCAAGTAAATTCTGCTAAAAACAATATGCCCTGCCTTTACTTTCTAAATAGTTAGTTAGTTATTTATTTTTTTTATCTGTCACTTTTCCTAGCTACGATGTCAGTCCATTTTTACTAGCCTAAAAAATGTTTATAAAAAATATTTAAAACCCAAAAAAGTCTGCAATTTTAATGTTATTAATATTTAATTTGTTACATGTTTACTTTGAAGGAACATTTAAAAATGCGTCATCTCTAAAAACCCATAAAACATATGCATTTTTTATTAATATGTTCATTCATTTCCATTTCAGATGACATTAAAATCATCACCAAGGAAGTGTACAGCGACCATAATGCCGGTGGCAACTGGACCAATCGTGCCGGCACCTTTCTCGAGCAGTCACGTGCCTTTCTGGACAGCTATCTGGGTCGCTGGGATCGCGGTGTTGCCGAAGACGAAACACACGACGATTGTACGTCCGGAGCAACGTCTGGTGAAGAGGTCTGGGGCACACCGACCAGTGGCGAAAACGATGAAATGCAAATGTTCAATTCGGATCCATCGAATTCGGTATGACGTAATATAACTGTTGTTTTATTTTAACCAACTAAATGTACATTTTTAAAAAGTCTCCAACAAAGTCGTCGTCTTCGTTGACCGGCGACGATGATACGGAATTGATGATGGATGAACTGTTGATGGCACCACCGATGACTGCCAGCACAATTCGCGGTCTCTTGCCCAGGTAACGTGTGTGTAAACTAAATCTCACTCTGCTAAAAAAGCCCTTCAAGTGTGTCTGTTTTATTGTTGGTAACACTAGTCTAGTCTTTCTATGGATAGAAATAGTCTCCGTTGTTCGGTTTAGATATTTTTAGACCTTTCAAGTGTGCCATTTCTTGGTATATTTCAATGTCAAAGGTAGATTTATATTCTCGAAAAAAACTAGTAACATAGCCAATATCATTCCCTCACCATAATTTACATATAGTATTCATAGAAAATAGCGTTTAGACTGTTCATTTATAGACGGAGATTAGAGCCACTATTTGAGGAGGATACAGAGAGCGCTAGCAGCGAGGATACCGATAGCGACGAAGAGGATGATGAGGAGGACGAAGATGCGGACGACGGAAAACTTCCGCCAGACTGTAGTAGCTCCGATCAGGTAGGATTTAGTTGACACGACCAATCATATACTAACCTGGGCACTGCGCACACTAAATCTAGAGCCACACAGAGTTAATTATTCACAATAAACCACTGAAAATGTATCATTCCATTATTCATCTCTCTCTTACAGTAGAACAGACCTAGTAACGCTATTTTGTAGAAGTATTAAAAAAAATGTAAAGGGCACTAGATTTGCTCTTGTGTTGTGCGCCTCGTTCTTATAGCCATCAGCTTCCGAAAATTTGTGGTAAGTTTAATTTCTGAATAAATCGGCAGGGGCAAGTGCGGAAAACTTATACACAAAATGGTCGCTATTTAGAAACAAGTCGGTCGCAGGTCGTGGTGGTGCCAAGCGAAAAAAAGCCAGTACCAGTAATTGTTCCAGTGGTGGCCAACATTTGGAGCGAAGCACAAGCACCAAATTGTGGGAGCGTTGCTGACACTTGTTCTACTCCTGCACAAATTCCAGGAGAACTAAAAAAATCTGTCGACAATATCGAGCCTGTCGACGTACTGTGCGCTGTGGAGGAGGAGGAGTCCAACAAGGAAATGGTGACAACGATAATGAGCACCAGCACAAGCACAGGAACCGGCATAAGCAACAGCACCAGCAGCATCAGCGCTGGACTGAGTCCTCGCCTCGAGATGCGACTGGCGCTGAACAACGCAATAATGGGCGACGAGGATTTAATCTGTTACGAATCTGGACCCGGAGATCTCGCTACAATTCTCGGACGAGACCTCTCCACATTCCATCGTTTCACCGGACGGGATTTGATAAGTCGTTCGGGGAGCCGAGTCGTACCAAAGGAGGCACACATCTCCTTCTCTCAACAGAAAAATTCGAAGATGGACACACCAACGCCAAACCGAAAAAAGTCAAATCAAAGTACATGGAGCAGTTCTGCATCTGCGGCTCCGGGTAGGCTTCTATCAAATGATAATCCATAGACAAGCATTTAATTATTTGTTTTTCATTTTTAGCCACAGAAAGAAAGCTGAGCGATCTCGAACGTTTAGCGAGACAAGAGAAGAAGTGCTGCAAGTATCAATTGAAGAGTGGTCCGGCAGTGATTCCGTCTACAAATCTAACGAAGAATTCCATTCATGCTGATCTCCATCCCTCCAAAAATAATAAATTGTAAATAATTCCCAACAAACATGACTAAACTGTAAGTAACCCCACAGTGTTTAGTTTCAGCTTTCTGTCGCGCAAACATCCCGAGCTAAGTCTCTCGAAAATGGTGTCCCACGAATACAAGCCCTCTGCTTCATCCCCGTCCATCAGTCCAGCAGCATCTGCGGCAGTCTCTCCTGATACAACAGCTGACTTCCAGATGAGAACACCTCGGAAAGATGTCGTAAGTTCAAACATTCCTCAACATCAGTAACTATAACAAAGAAGATATTATTTTTAGGACAAGTATTTGGACCGCCGTTTCTGGAAGCAACTGTCAAAACGACGACGTTCTCTGACCGTGTCCGAAATCACGGCTAGCTAGTCAACATATATGTATTCTACAATATAAAAGAAGTCCAGTGCAATTATTGTTGTATAATTCTTTCTCTACGCGGAGCCTTTTATAAACGTCGATGAAATGAATAGTTATTTATATATACAGGCATAGAAATGATAGTCTAGACGAAATTTAACAATTAATACCATCAATAATAATAATAACTCATGCATAGCAAATCAAAGTTTTACCCATATTTATATAGTATAATTATAACATATATATATACACATATACGCGATATACGATCGAAGCGCTTTACGATTCGAGACGACATATAACCTCACATTTTAAAGAGGTTTAGTAAAATCACAAAAAAAACTCTCAATTTGAGTAACAATAATTTATTACGTAAAACAATAGATTGTCGAGATAAAAACAAAACTATAATTAGACGCGGTGGATTTGTAAACCCAACACATGACCCCTGTGCACCAAACACCAACTTCATACTACTGGCCGCGCGCTGTCAAATCAAAATGAAATAAAAAAAAAAATGCGAAACTACCCATTTACATTTACAATCACAATCTCTTTAAATCTTCAAATTCGCAAAAGAAATTACATCACAGTATAGTGCCTATAAAACAGGTGTTTAGCGGTTTTTAGGTTATGTCTAGTAATAGGGAAATTTTTGACAGCTACTCTTATCCGTAGGCAAGTTTTTTGATAAAAGTAGAACTCGTACATCACAATTAAAATTTAATAAACCAAACAAAACCGAGCGAGACGAATTATCATATAGATATGATGGAATTTTTTGGTTTAGATAGTTTTTTTTAGCAGTTTTTAGTTATAGGTTTTAGGGTTATGTTGAAAATATATATTATATATATTCGATTTTTAACACAAAATTGGCCTAAATAAAAAGTTGCAATTATAACAACAATAATAAAAAAAATATGTTTGTCAACTAGTTTGCCTTAACCAATTGAACAATTTCAATTTTGTGTGTGTCTGTCATAATTGACAAAATTTTGATGTGAAATTTAATAATGATTATAGGGAACCTAACTTAAAATATTGTAAATTGAAATTATTGTCAGATTTTTGGATATTTTAATTAGAAATTGGATTATTTTGATTGTTTTTTTTTTGGTGAGGTTTTGAGCTTGACATTACTGAATCAGCAATAAAGAAGACTTGAATCACAATTGTAAAATTATTAAAACATAAATATATTATCGATTATACACATTATTTAGAGAGACTTTTTGACGTTTTGATTTCAGGTAGTAAGGACATCAAAGTGGAATATCAGGAGATAATCATCTAGCTCCTGATACAAAACTCAGGAAAGTACTTATATATCTATATAATATCGAATATTTTAAAACAATGACAATTTAAAAACCTATGGTGTACGATTATAAAGAGTATTCAAATATAGGGACCGGATTTGGACTGTTCATGGCGGCCATGTTGTTGAGACTACTGTATCTGTCAAATGTTGTTTTATTATCCATTATTTAGTCACAAAATTCAAATCAATGTGGCTATTTTTACAGCGTCGATCAACACGGGCAAATGATAAAACGTTATTATCAAAATGGGTGTTCTCTTGTAACAACTCTGAATGCGTTTCGCCCATTATGAAAACCTTAAAAAGGGCAAACCGTAAGTAAGGTAAGGTACTAGTCGACTATTCCCAGTCTACTTTTCAAAACTGCCGGATATTAGACGATGCCAATCGAAAAGAGGTTACAATTTGATTTTGTTTTATACAATCGCAGAATGGTTTTATTTGGTGGGGATTGTGGGACGGCGCGGCGGCTGCTTCGCTAATCGATCGGTACTTCTTCAAAAACGAAGGCATTGCCGACACCTTCAATGGAGAGCCACATACCGATCTATGATAATCATTTTTTGTGTTTCAAATTGGATAATATGGATGTGGACGAGATGTGGTTTCAACAGACGACGATACGTGTCACACAGATCATACCATTCATTCTGAATGAGCAATTTAAGTGCAGAGGTCGTGAATTATGCCATATTCAACACATGCTTTCATCGATATGTCTTTTAAAATAAATCAAAAAAAATATAATGTACACAGGTTTTTTTTTTGTAAACATATTTTTAACAAAGTTAGTACTCTTCAAAGCTCTTTAACACACTCCCGGAAAAATGTCACAATTATCGCACTATCCACATCTCTTTGGAGTTCTCTGATGAGAGATGAAAAAAAGGTGATTTTTCGAACTTTTTATAAATAGTAAAAAGATTCGAAGTATTGAAAATAACGTGTTGTCCCACATTACGGCATCTCTTTCTTAATAACAGTGAATCAGACTCGATAAAAAAAAAATACGCACTCATGTTTTGGGACATTTATAATAATAATATTGAAGTGTTTATAAAAATATAATGTATTTTATTTATATTTTGCTTATCTGCTGTGCAAGATCCGACAATCAAATGGCAAGCAACGGTGATTTTCCCGCTTATGGCAAATGTTGTCAGAACGAATTATAAATATATAAATAAATATTATAAATAATAAATATAAATATTTCTATGATTTAAATATTGATTGATCATGAAAAATTGAATCGGAAATCAGGATCAACCCTCTTGACGATTCAACAATAGACAGCTACAAAATCTTCATAGAATGCATTTCCCGAAGCGTATTCGAGGCACAGTCAAAATCTCTTCGCATAATATAATTCGACTGGTTTGAAGAATTCGCCTCCAAACTTGCTCATCTCACAGCCCCAGACAGACCCTTCTTCGAAGGCGCAACTAACATCGTTAACCCACAAAACAATATCTAATTCATCTTATCCTATCCGAACTGTACATCTTATGGACTTAACAACATCACTTTCGATCCACTCCGTAACTTTACACCTTGCGCTAAACAACGCCTGTTCGGCATAATCAGCTATTTTTTCCAATGGATCTGCCCTGAAGACTGGTATATATAATGCTAAGGTCAAAGCCAAATGCCTGATATCTTGTGTTCGCAAGAACTTTGAAATATGCAACAACAATGAATGGATTTTTGGGCTAAAATAACAAAAAAGTTTTTTCAGACATTCAAGCATTAATCAGCCTTTTTATGGATACTTCTGCTTCATACGATAATGTAAGCGCGTGTCCTGGATATGCCAATAAAACTGCGATCCTATGCGGTAATAAACGAGTGCTCCAGTTCTACATCTACAATACATAAAAGAAGGCACTCCCAACACATACAGTCCTAAGAACGTGACTCTAACATCTTTACAGGGCATATGTGCATAATTTTGAGATAAATTTATATTTTATAGCACACCATCCATGTTTCCAATTTTATAATTTTATTATGTTTAATCGATCGCCAATAATTCATTACGTTCTGACAAACAACTGTAAAACAATTGAGCGTATCGCGACGCAAATATTACATTATTATTTATTGCTTGTCCTCAAGTTATGGCTTCCAATATAACCGCATATACCTTGTCATAAGTGTACATTAACACCTGTTACTTCTGCTTCAGGTGTCGGATCACTAAAAAATCGTCATGATATATTTCCATCGTTTGTAGTGCCATGTCCTTGTTTTGAAACGTTTATAATTATTCCCATTTTGTCCTTGCATAATTTTTGTACACATTATTTGGATAACACTTCTTTTTAGCACAAAATATCTGGTTGTAAGAAATATTTTGTAGACAACTTATTTATAATTTTCATTGGGTAGTTGCGATTTTTTGATGTGTAAACATCTATAGCGGGGCTGTGACCAGGGTAAAATCTGGCATAACGCAGCGTTAGTTGTAAACG
>JANSTU010002160.1:0-18708 GCA_027564075.1 Bolitophila hybrida
CAATATATATATATATATATATATATATATATATAGAATTGTGAATGAACTGTTTTATGTAATATATAACATTTCTTGACGAAATTAACAAAAAAAGGTTAAAGTTACATATACGATAAAATCACATGATAACTTTAATATCTAACCAAATAAATCGTTACATTTTATTGCTTTGATTATTTGCGTGTACATATTATACATTTAACTCGATCACATATGCTGCACAGCATAAAATATGGTTTTGATATCATAATATTGCAATCGAATCGAGTGGTTCGACGGTGAGTACGCGCCAGCGATTTAATCATTTTCATGCATTTATTTAATATAAATGCAAATTTTTGGCTTTGAATTAAATTCAAGCGAAATGCAGAGAGTTTTTGCTTGTTTGTGTTTATGTTTGAATGTGTTTGTGTGTGTGTGTGTATAGTATAAATTAAATTGTTATTTTGTACATACGTATGCTGTGTATTTGCAGTGGTAATAATGAATGCAAATAAAATTAGTGCATTTATGATGACGATTCCATTTGTGTGTTCGATAGTGCTTAGTAAATAATAATGTTTTAATTATACAATCAATAACAATGGAATGAGAATAAAAACTGTAAATTTTTGTTGTGGATTAAATCCAGTTTTGTAGTAAGTAACAATTAAAAAATACGCTTTTAGATTCAATTATACAAATCATCGAAAAAGCAAGTATGTTATTTTCACGTATGTTTATCAATTATTGCCATTAGGTTTGGCAGGTATAGGCTTAGACATGAGAGGGTTATCACGTCTGAAATGAATTTTACTAGGCTTTGGGTACATTAGCAGCAGAAATTACCTCCTTTAAGTTTCGGATGTCTACCCTAACACGTTCCTTTCCCATCCCTCCGTTTTTCGAGAGAAAAAATAAACATATTTTTTGACATTGGGGAGCGTTTATCTATATTCTCTGTCGAATATTATCAAAATGAAGAACATTAAATTAGATCTATCATTCTTGGGCATTGATGTTGTTCTTCAACAATATTTATCTTTATGATATTTAGATCCATCTCTGAAATCCGAATCGAGGTAGCCATTCCATAATGTACCCTTGCTCCTTTTGGATGAATTATTGAAAAGGTGTCATGCTGTAGGACAAAGCTGTTGCGTGTGTGTATATTTAGGAAGTTGGCCCAGTCTCTTTATAATTGCCTAATTCTTATATCGGCTGAAGCTGTGGTATAGATTTATAGCTTGAAGAGATAAAACCCTTTCCCAAGCAGCAATTTTAAGGTTCGTCCTGCAGGGGAAGTAGACTTTGGCGAAGCGAAACCCACGACGACAGATAGCTTGCTATCTGGGAAGGGGAATTCCAGAGTAGGGGCAGTTGAGCGTGCTTCCGGACCATTAGTTCCCATGGTGCAAGAGAACTCTGATTGTTGTTGATTATTTTTAGGCTGGGAATTCCAGCGATCATTTTGGAAAACATGAGCGGGCTCCCGTTCATATTAGGCCAGACGACGAAGGGCGGCATTCTCTGTTTTTAAAGCTAGCCGCAGGTTACGGGCAAGCACAGAAATTATAATTCTAGTAATTACTGTCCGTCTAGACTGTCAAGTCTCAAGAGTTTAATCGAGGGAAGGGATAATAATAACCCATATGATAATGAGGGTCATTCACAAAATGGATCTAATCTGAATACCCTTATGGAAGATATAAAGCTATTCTTCTATTCTCTTAAATATAAGTTTTCTAAATTTTGGGCCTAACTTTCACCACGTGACCGCCAAGTATTTTATCGGTTTTATGGTCGGGCAGTATTTTGAAGTTCAATATTGCAAACAGAATCTGTGTTGCGCAATGAAGATGCCCGGAATAAGGTTTAGGATGAATAGTTCGTTTTTTTAAATTTGAACTTCTAGGAACGTGTAAATGATTTTAAAAATGTATTTTATTTTGCAGAATATCTGCAATTTATTAGCAATACTCTTTATGCGGCTTGGGTAAGTTCACTAGGACAGTTTCATGATTGCTATGGATTTTGTGGTATCCTTGGATGCACCCGGCATCTCCATGTTTGCGAATGGAATATTGACACACACACTTATGGTACATAAACAACTATACTATAACGACTATATGCAAACATTGATTTAATTGTATAAAATGTGCTTAAATATTAAATTAATATTTCATAAAATTTCATAAAAATCAGTAAATAATTTTGTTTTTATAAAAATTACATTCAAATCTCCCGCTCAAATTTAAAAAGTATAGTAGATTTCTCTGCATTACTCTAAATATCCCAAAAAAATCACTGACATCTAGACTAGATCCAAAGCGGCTATTTCCCTAAAAAACGTATGGAAATAAGCCAAAAAAAGCAGCTTCGCATTATATGAAAGAATCGGGTAAACTGTTTGTGGTGAATTCATAAAAACACAGCTCCTAACTTCAATCCATTTAACAAATTTTGACATTTCATGAATTGTCATTTATCCACAGTCTCGAAATGTAGGAAAATAAAATAGTTTAATATAATAATTTTGTCTTGAAATTTATATCTTAGCATCTGGATTTGTGAATCCTAAACTTAAAGCTTAATGACTAATTAGTAAGCCATTTGCTTGTTAGTTTTGCTAATTTTGAATTGAAATTGAACTGTTTTCTTCGTGACGTTTGTTTTGGTAGTGAAGTTAGTAACAATTGACAGTCCTAAATTAAATTGGTTTACATATATACACATTTACAATAGTGTGTTCAGGGTACACCATTGTACACAAAATGTACATTAAAATTGATATTTTTTTATTTGGTAAAATGTAATGTATCTTTGGCTCTAAAATTTATCAAAAAATAAGCATGATACGCTAAGCACAACGCTGGTTCAACCTCCTATATGTTTGTCCACTTCAGAAACAGACCCCAAAACATTAAACAATTTACACAGTATAAATAAAAGTAGTACCAACTAATTTCAATATCCACATACAAATCAAAGGTAACACATACATACTCGTATGTTATGTATGAACCACATGACACTTCAATCGATAAAATATTAAATTTATAGCATTATATCATATACATGTAATCCTCAATCAGCACTCAATGTTGCAGCCCTTTACCTCAAAGTACACCGACACTATATATCTTATATGTATATATATTTATTATGAGATTATGACTATCTAGAATCTAGATTATATTGTGGTGATAAAATCAATTATCAAATATCGTTCCGAATTCCGATTGAAGTTGTGTGCTAAGCTTAATTGTTAGACTACTACATATATTACTACATGGTATATATTTATATAGTAGTATTTAGTATTTGAATAGAATTGAATATTTCAAGATAAACATCGATAGTTAGAGCGTGATTTGTTGAAATATACGCTTCTAACAAAAACGACCGTGCGTATCGGATGTGTTCCGTGTGAACGCGTAATCGTCTAGCAGTTTTTATTGTATGTGTGTGAATGTGTGAGTTTATGTGAATGCCTTCTCAAGGTTAAGGTATAGACGCGGAAAAGGTTTTTAACGTGAAAAATATGAATGAAGAAACGGCGCGTGATGCAAATGGGTTTTAAATGGTATATGACTGTCTCGTTTTATGTTTAATTTCAAATTTAAATTAAAATAACCTCGTGAAATATATTCTATTTATCAATTTACTTTTTTATTATTATATATGCGTGATACAACTTGAATTACCACTATTCACACACGCACACACTCGAAGAAAAAAAAACTATTTAACATAATTTGCAACTAATTGGGTATGCATTACCCAGTAACTGCCTTAGCATGTGTTGAGCGACTGAGTCGAGTACTTTTCGGTCAGATGATTATTGTTAAGTCATCCGAGAGAAGATGACACACATACACTTACAACCACTTCAAAATGTATTTATATGAATGAACTCAATTTTGCAAAAACACTTGCCTGCCAGGCTTTAGCATGTTGCATTTAAATTCGCGGATACTCGTTTGGTTCGCGAAAAACCTTGGGTGGTACACGTGCATCAAAAGTGAACGACATTTATGAGATATCAAGTATTTATATGTCCCGTATAAGCAACAATGAATAAACGTGACCCCTTGCAGTTCGCGCGTGCGCATACATTTTATTCAATGGTTATTCAATGTTCATCTTGTGTTTACGTTCGAATATCGTCTATTTTGGCCAGAGGGGTAGAAAAATCTCGTCGACGGCGCCGCATGGTATGATGCGCACGTACTGAATACGTATTAATGTTAGCTAGTGTGAGCGAGTGAGCATATCTATATACAATATATACACGGGAAAAAAGTCATGTTGACTCAGAACGTACACGCAGCTGTGGCATTTGCACACACATACATACACACAAATTACACACGCATACCATCCTTCGATGTGAACAGCGTGCACACATACACAAGCACCATAACAAAATGTACTTTCTAGAGGTACTCTTTTGACGAGGTCCCAACAATGGGCCAAATTATGCATACTGCATGCTGCGAGTATGCCGGAGCGAAAGGTTCTATTCATTTCATTTAGGCTGGATCGAAATGTGATTTCTATTGTATTATTAATATTTTAGATGTATTCACCCTTATTCAGTTGAAAGTATATAAGGGAGGTCTTTAAATGTTGCTATTAATATAAATTAATATCATGCTATTCATGGGGTTTTAAATAGTATAATTAAATATTAATATAATTATACAAAAATTAATGTTTAACGTAAAAACATTGAAATTTTATTATCAAATATTACCAATGACAAAAGTACAGTATAAAGAAGTATATTAAAAAGTAGGGCACATTCAACAATTTAAGTAAGTATTTAAGTAGTATTATTTCGAAAAAGGGCGATTTTATCAATTTTATGATGTGAATAAAATTAATTTGAAAATATAATATATTTAATATAAAGTTTACCCTCCCACGTTTAAAATTAAATTATTTTATTATGTAAATATTAAACTACTACATTGAAGCACTTATGTCCTGGTACCAGAAATAACTTGGAGGAAAAGAAATTGAAGAGCATCTCCTCCTTTTTTGAGATAGAAAGAAATGCCTAACTTTAGAGGAGATTGGTTACGAGGGATTTTGTGATAAAACAAAAAATATCAAATTTGTTCGCTCATTAAACGTAAACAGTTAACGTCAACAGGTACCGGACGGATCTCCCAAACTGACCTTTAATTAAAATATTTTTTTCAATCTCACATTTTCATTATTAAATTATAAATTTACTTCGAAGTTATAACCCAAGCTGTTAAATCGAAGTATGGGATGTATAGAATATCCCTGTTTCAAGATGGATTTCTCTCGTTGGATCAAAATCTGTCCAATTTTCTAAAAACAGAACATTTGCTGGTCTATTATTGTCGTGTTTTTATTCCAAATCATAATATAAGCTTTTCTACCATTCATTTATTATTATCTCTGTTTTGTTGTTTATATCTGAGTATTTAATGTCATTGACTTTGACTTTGAATCACAATTTGGAGCCATTATGATCTAACATATCATCTCATTGGGTTAGGTTTTAGAGTAACGTTCTTTTTAAGAATCACAATTTGGAGCCATTATGATCTAACATATCATCTCATTGAGTTAGCTAACAATGATATTATATTATTGAACATCTTCTTGTTAATAACTAAAGAATCTATATTTATACAAATTGATTATTACAATTTTAAACTATATAGATTTTTGTAAAAAAAAACTAAATATAGACTATTTAAGAACTATTCAAATTTATAATTTTAAAAGCGTTTATAAGCTAATTGTTGTTTTTAATAGTATTTTTTTATAAATTGATTTTTAAATATTAAACATTAATAATAATAACAAATTTAGATTATTTTCTAAATATTAACAAATAACATTTATATTTTTAAAGTGTATATATGCAGATTGTTATATTTGATATTCTATTAAAGAGAACGCCACAGTCTATGATTATATAAATCATTATAACAAATATAGATTATTATATCACTATTACAATAATTATTTATAACATAATTGTTATAATATTAAAAAACAATGACTTTACTAATTTATATTACACTTTTAATACATAAATTAATAAAAATGAACATGAATACTGAATTTTATTTGTATATTCATGTTCCTTCATTTTAATTAATTCATCATTCCTAAAGACTCTATTTTCAGATTCCTCGGTTCTCCAATTCAGAATATCTTCATTTGTGTAATATTAAAATCATATTTATGTAAATTCTCTTTAATTCTTCGTATTCTCAATTTCTTCATTTTTCTCCCATTAAAATAGAGGATACATTATTGGTTGATTTCTACGAAATTGAATAATTAAAATATATCATAATCATTTAAATTTTAAATCAAAATAAGATTAAAATGTAGTAGCAATTGTTTTTATCATTCAAGACAAAAATTTAAATAATCATTTTAGGTAAACAGATAAAAACAAAAACATACAAACACAGTTTATCAAAGAACCTGTGGCTAGGGAACATTCCCATAAATACACAATTCTGGATATGCTTACCTCCAAGTCCTCGTAGGTCTTAAATCCCAATATGGCGAAACCGTCGATGATGTCCTCCTCCATTATGGGTGACGGTTCTGCGTCGACGACGGCAACGGCGACCTTCGGCGGTTGCTTCTTACGACGCAACGGCGGTCGGGGGGGTTTCTCGCGGACATGCGAGCCGGCCTCATCCTCGGCACTGTCCACATCGCCCCCGACAACATTTTTCTCTCTCTCCGCCTGCATACGTTGAGCCCTCTCCCGTCTCCGATTGCGCTGTGTCCTCCGCCGCTGATTCACATCAATTTCCATGATTCGTAACCCTCAACAGGCGCAACATACTCATCACCGTTTTGGCTGATCGAAGCCCTCGTTGCACTATTTCTCCGCTCTGCTTCTCTTCTCGACGGCGGCGGCGCTTCCTTTGCACAGCTCACACAAACTCGCACAATTCCACACAAAATAATATTGCTTACACAAAACAAAAAAAAAAAAACACTGATAAACACTAATACACGCAAACACACGTTACACGAATCTCGTCGCTACAATTTACACATAAAAACACATACACACACGAGATCACGTACACCGAGAGTACAAACGCGAACCGAGCAGGGGCAAAGCCGAGTGTGCCCCAAAATCACAATTGCAACAGTGCTAATTTACACGGACGCTTGCGCCTGAATGAAACGCACTGTTTTTGTTGGTGGTGTCATCGGAAGAGTTTGTGGTAGTGGTGTCACAATGGCGGAGTGCATCCTGGCCACAAATGTTATTGTAAAATTGTCTTAATACAAGATCACAATACAAATAACTTGAGGATTTTGCCACTTATTTCGAATGCCTTACGATTTAGGCAAACACGTCGGAAAGGTCCGTCACACCGAGATCGAGCAAATTTATTACAAAAGTTCCTGCTTCTTGTCGCATGCACAAGTCAATACACAACACGCTGGTGTCGCCGCCACCGGCAGCTATGCGAACCACTGGACAACATTTATGCCGAAGCGAGAGAAAAAAACCTTCGATAAACCGCACACACTGAATAGATTTATACGATATCACTATGAACGAAGGATGCCCAGGATGTGGTGAACACAAAGATTTGGGAAGCACCGTGTTGAGACGTCTCCGCTGGTCGTCCGTGGGGGCAACGGCCTTGGCACTAACACACAAACGGCGCCGTGCGTGAATCGCCGTGTCCGTGTCGTCGAGTGTTGCGGAACAGAGCACGGCAGACAACACTTTGATTGCACATCGATTTGTACGCAAACAAACACACTCGCGACACCCTATTCCTGGGGGGCTGGTGACGAAACACGTTCGGACTGGTCGCCAAACACTTTGCACACCGATTTTCACTGTAATTTAGTTATTTTAGACGAAAACATTTACAAAACGATCGCAAAATGATGGCCACAGTCGAATTCTTTGCTGGCGATTATATGTTGTGTGTGTTGGTGTGTGTGTATTTCAGATTCACACGCAGGCGTACCAACTGTACAGCAACGAAAGTTCCTGTTCGCAACGCAATTGAAGTACACACGGGCGTCGCCGCAAACGTAACGCGAGCAACGCGTGTATCGTGCACACGTTTTCACGCACACTATTGCCTTATGCACGCAAAAACACACACACTTGAACAAAAAACATATATACACAATCGCAGTGTGTAGCACGCGCGCACGTTAGCCGTTGTCGTCCGTCAGCGTGATATTCGATTTATGTCGGAATAAAATAAAGTTATTGTGTATTGTGACAGCGCAACCACGAACCGAACACCGCAGTGAAAATAATTTTAAAAAACACGCGTGTACCACAGGTAATAATGACAATATGGCTTTTAGTATTGCACGGCCGCGAGTTTTCTGTGTTTTGTATGCGTTTTATCGTTTTATGCAGATTTGCTTTAAAACGTACAAAATACAAAACACCAACAAGAAACAGACAAAGAGATTTGGTCTTTTCGGTATTTATGCGAGTATGCGCACCACGGTAATTTCGATTGCGTTGTGTTGGCAGCGCGCGACGCACTATTTGACGTGTGTGTTGTAAATGTTTGTGTGTGTGTGTAAGCTAGCGCGCGACCTGCGCAGGGTTGCCATGCGGTGCATGCGCGTTAGGGCTGTGCGATCTGCTCAGGTAGTTTGAGTTATTTTGTATACAAGTTTTTCGGGAGGATTTTTTTATCGCAGGGGTTAATGCTCGGGTTAATGCATGTTACATGCCTTTGTAAATATTTTGTTATAGATTTACGATATTACTGTATGTTTTTATAAATACATCAAAAATAGTTTTTGTTATAAATGCTTATGAATTGCTTGATTATATATGATATAATACATTTACAAACTATTTTGTAACAGTAATATATGTGATTATTTTATTTTTTCATAAAATTAAAATTTGATACAAAGAATAATAATTACAAAAAAAAAATTTAATTAGGACCATATTTTTTTTGTAAAAAATATTCGGACAATTCTCATTCGGGCACACGTTGGGGTCTCTTTTTTGTATAAAAGTATGTACAATATGTACATATTATAATTGTATAGGCTCACCGAGAAGTGTATTTAGGCTTGACAAACAGAACATTTACACATAACCTTAAAAATATAGATAAAATTAACAAAAACTGCCTGTATAAATATGAACAAAAATAAATATGACATTTTAAATCAACAAACATCTAACATTAATGGAAGTTCGATCATATAAAATAAATTAGATTAACCCAACTTTTTGTAGTTCGCAATTGTAAAAACCATTGCGTTAGTTTCCCTGCACCTGAGAAAATCACACTTTAAATGTAAATGTAATCTAACACATCTTGTATGGATTTCGTCAGTATAAATAGAAATGGAAAGTTAATAAGGCGCGACGGGCAGAAACGCTATACACATAACCTTTTAAATAAAGTAGAAATTACCTGTATGTATATAATAAAAAGCAATTTTCTTCATTTTAAAATTAGGATAGATATCATAAATGAAAGTTCTATTATCTGAACTGCACTGAAAATAAAAGAAATCATCCTTAACCTAACTTTTTTTACTTCATTTTTTTCTAAAACAAAAAGTGCCACCGTCGTCTTGAGCTCGGGTGATTAAACATATTTCGAACCGATATTTATTTTATTCGTGCTAATTTCGAATTATTTTTTAGAACCGTGTATAATTTTACCTATATGTACATTGTTAATTCAAATATTTGCATTGGCAAACTAGTCAGTGTCGAGAACACATAGAACATTTGTTAAAATACGAACAAATAAATAATAAAACTAAAAAAATATTTAAGTAAAAATGCAGACTTTTAAAATAAGTCAGATATCAAGAAACTGCTATCATTAGTTAGCCATACTTGAGACACGTGACTTGTTGGAAAGGTCTTCTGACGTCGGAAAGAAGATCAACCTGCCAAGTTACAAAGCAAAAAAAGTTTGTTAAAATATACAAAAAAGTACACTTAACCTCAATTTTCTCATAAGTTAGCCATACTTTACACATATACTCTTTCACTATTTGACACAATTCATGACCTTGTTGGAAAGGTCTTCTGACGACCGAAAGAAGGTCAACCTGTCAAGTTTCAAAGCAAAAAAAAAGTTTGTTAAAAAATATTAAAAAAATAAGCTAACCTCATTTTTTTCACTAGATAACAGGTAACGTATAAGTTTGGAACGGTTAGTCTTCTATACTTTATTTAGATAATTCTGGAAAGATAATAGGGCTGGTAACTTTATGAATGAAGAAAACGCATACGTTACCTGCCATCTGGCAAAGTAAATTGAGGTTATGTATGCTTTTAAAAACAAAATGACCAAATTTTTTTGCCATATAACTTGGCAAGTCAGAAGACCTTTCCAAGAACCCTGCATAACATAAGTCCTTTGTAACAAGCCTACATTATAAATAAACAGACAACTATTTTAGAGGTTATATTGTTTTTATTATTACGCTAATTCCATTCACCCTAAAAAGTTCTCACACATGCATTTTTGGTTATTTGCCGTAGTGGAATTTTGTTTATTGGTGGAATCCCATGTATGATGCAATACTTGATTTCTGTCATTCCATCGGTTATGGTTCCATACAAATACATAAATATCACTGATGAAACGTCAAATTTTAGCGCTCTCAGCGGACGTGGATTTTGTCAATGAAATGAGCAAACAAATACGTGTGTAAAGTTTGGCTAATGAGTACTGCATCATCCCGGAATAGCTGGATAAGATTAACCAAAAACGACCAATAAATGAGTCTGACATTGATCTTTCTGATAACACTGCCAACAGAAATAAATAGCTGAAATAGGTTCCAGATCATTCAAACATATTTGTAAATAATGTGAAGACGGTAGAACAATGCTTCCTAAATTCAGATAATATGTTCTCACTCAAAAATCACTCATTTTCTATATTTTTTTGGTGGTCTGTATAAAATGTATAAAAACTAAGAGAGTAAAACCACAAAAAAACAGCTGGTTTTATAGCGCTTGCAAAGTCAATAACCTCAGACTGTTTTGGCGGGTTATTTACAAACTGTAAAATACATTTACACATTTACATACAATAAAATTCATTACTAATACTAATATACTATACGATCTACATTAAATTCTTCAGGTTGCACAATTATACAAAAGTCAAATAACAAAACAATAATCTTATTAATTAATAATAATAGCTCCTATCAGCGAAAAGTTGAGCCGCGTGTGATATGTGGAGTGAACACGGTCCTCTTTATTACCCTTTAAAGAGCCGCAAATTTAATAAAACCAACATTTAATAAAAATGAAATTTAATGGGGATACAGAGGGGTTAGGTAGGCATGAAGTCCGCCGCGAGTCATTCAGATAGTTACGTACTGCGATAGCAAAGCACGCCATCCATTTGATAAACATGGTGGTTGCGTACAGCGAGAGCAGAGCACGCCATCTGTTTGACTCGCATAAAAACTATTATTTATTTATTAATTTATTGAAAAATACATATTTATTATTATATTTACGAGTAACAGATAGGCTGCTGGTTTTTTTTTGCCTTTGGAGGGGGAAGCGGCGTATAGGCAAATAATATTATGGACAATTATTAAAGCTAAAGACTTGGCGCTAATAGACGAACAATTTTGGAAATTATACTACAGCGTGGTGTTGGTTTAAATTTGAAAAATATGGGCCAAATTAAATTTACATGAACTTTGTGTTGGAATAATAAAAAAACGCGATTTAAACTTCAAGATTAGTTCATCTATATTTCAAATAACCTCCAAAACTCAACGTGTTTACTTTAAATGGATTTTTCTAAAAAAATATTCAAACTTAAAATCACCTTAGAAGGGAGATAGGCAGTGTGTTGAATTGTTGTCAAGTGAATTTCTCTCAAGTGGAGGTGTGAATTTTTGTCACCGCCGATTTGTATGGAACATATTTCACGGTCAAAAATATGAATATTCGTCACCAAAAAAAATTGAATTCTTGTCACCAAATTATTTGTTGACAAGAATGCACTGCTGGGTGTGAATTCTTGTCACTAGATTGGTGACAAGAATTCACTTGACAAAAATGCACACCTAGGCTGTGCATTTCTCTCACCAAATAATTTGGTGACGAAAAGGCACTTGAGCAAAATTCACTTCACTTTAGAGAATTCTTGTCACCGAATTCTCAATATGACAGTGCATTCTTCTCACCAAACAAGAATTCAGTGCCATAGTGTGAATTTTTATTACCAAATTATTTGATGGAATGGAGTATATTTTTTAATACGTTAAAATCACGGCAGGTGGAAAATTGATTTTAAAATTGCAAATAATTAGAATATGGTTAGTGAAAACCACTTAAATTAAATTATGACAATAGATGAATCGCAAGAAAAAGGAAGAAGTAACTGTTTTGACATCCGGTACTAAAGCGTCTCTGTCGCTGTACTGCGGATACAATATATACATTTTTTCTGTATTTTAAAGAAAACGGGCAAAGGGATTTTTTATTGTTTGAGTTTATGAAACGAACGGAGTTGTCAGCGTACACTGAAAGTAGTGGAATTCCTGGTCGCCGCGAAAAGCGAAGTGTAGGTAAGTCATAGACTTGTTGCTGACTAACTGTTATTTTCAATCAGATGTTGTTTACAACTTTTTTAGCAACTAGAAATCATAACATAGATGAAGACAACAAAGATTTGCAAATAAAAAAAAATACACCTCGCCAATTCATCCAACAAGGCTAAGCCACTATTTATGACTGATTTTGACAGCGTTTGGATTAATAATGATGAACTTTTGGTTGACCTTTTAAATGTTTAAGAAAAGGAGAACGTCGTGAATGTGGTGGCCGATACAGTAGCAGTTGCTTTCCCCGTTTGCGTCATTTGCCGAATATCAACTGACTTAAAAGTTCTATTTATAATCTGCAAACACTTAAATATGTGCAATGAATGCTTCCAATTGTTTTAAGACAACCACATTGCTGAACAAATAGACCGTAGATCCAACGACGACGACGACAATTATAAATTGGAATGCCCAATTTGCCGCGTCATCCACAAACCATATCAAATTATAGTAGTTTTTAAGCCATGAATTTAATGTAATAATTTTTTTTATTTTAATCTATTCAGAATTAGTCTATTAATAGCAATTGGAACCCTCTTCATAAAAGTATCTGCCGGGATCAAAACGGCGACCTCCCATCAGCCAGAGTTTACCCCCTATCGTAAGGGAAAAAGTTGTCCGCCATAGGGTACTATTCCTTGGCCCTCTATCCGCCGTTCTCAGGGTGTATTCCCTAAGCGTGATTAAAAATGTGTTGGCCATAGGCTAATATTCTTTGGCACTCTATCCGCCGTTCATAGGGTTATTTTTCCTTGGCGTGAATTAAAAGGTATTTGCCAAATTTAAACTGTCTAAAGTATATTTCCCACGAACCCTAAAACAATATGGCGGAAACTCCTAACTTTTAATAATTAACCATTTCAACAAAACCCCTTCTTTATACACAAATACTAAAAACATACCTTTTTGCCCCTATCTCCCTTAAGGGTTGTCTGATTTTATTCATCTTTTTTTAAAAGGTATTTTATATACATTTCAGTTCATACCCTACCTAAATAAATTACTTTTACCGTTTTATAAAAAAAAATTGATGCCCTCTCACCCTGAGGGTTTCAATAGCGCCGAATATGTTTTTGTGGTTTTGGAGCCTACAAATTACACCAAAAGGTAAAAGGGTGAACTTTTTTTCAAAATCGAGTATTCGCCAAGTTTCTTGTTTTGTTTCTTGGGAATTTGCAGGAGACAGCGAGGCATTGACTTTACAATTTACAATACGCTATTTTATTTATATATAATTCGAGATGTGTGTATTTTCTTTAAAATACAGAAAAAATCCATGAGTTTGACTAATCCAGTAAACAAATGGAATTAATTTGGTAAATATGGCATTAAACTTAATATGTGTTATAAAACATAATTTAAAACATAAATACGAGTAAATACGTATTGTTTTATCTTGTCTCTATTTTTTTCTTTATATTTATAATATTTATATCATACAATTTATAATTTAATAAATAGTAAATCTACATTTAAGATGATATTTTAAATATTGTATTTAAATGTGTATATTGTATCCTCCGTACATCGTCAGAGACGCTTTAGTACCGGACTACCGGTTGTCAAAACAGTTACTTCTTCCTTTTTCTTGCGATTCTTCTATTGTCATAATTTAATTTAAGTGGTTTTCGCCAACCATATTATAATTATTTGCAATTTAAAAATCATGCAATGAATATACTCCATTCTATCAAATAATTTGGTGAAAATTCACACTATGGCACTGAATTCTTGTTACCAAATTGTTTGGTGAGAAGAATGCAATAATTGTGAATTCTTGTCACTTATTTGGTGACAAGAATTCTCTAAAGTGAAGTGAATTTTTCTAAAGTGCTTTTTCGTCAACAAATTATTTGGTGAGAAAAATGCTCAGCCTAGGTGTGCTTTTTTGTCAAATGAATTCTTTATCACCAATGTAGTGACAAGAATTCACACCCCAGCAGTGCATATTTGTCACCAAATATTTTGAGAAAAATACAGTCATCGTTAGTGAATTTTTGTCACAGAATTTTAAAAACAGTTTTTGGTTTTAATATTATTTTTGACTTGTGCTCGGGATGAATTCTGTGGGGACGAATCAGTCTTTTAGCACCCTTTTTTAGATATCTAGCTAAGATCTTGTTGTTGTTAAAGAACGTTACTTCTAAAATGTTATCTATTCTAATACCTATGTTCTTAAGGTCCAAAGTATTTATATATATGCAATACATAATCAATTTGTCCAACCTGTTCAAAACTATAACCAAATGAATAATAAATTGAGCACTTTATATTAATTTACAGCAGCCAGCGGTATTACAAATTGGTTCGTTACTTGAATATTAATTTTGCGCCAACATGTAAATGTGTAACTTGTGTAGTCTAACCACAGGCTCTGTCTCAATTATTATCTGTATATATATATATGTTGCGTGGCGTGCGCAGAAAAGCTCTTTTTGCACACGGCAACTTGGCAACACACAAACAGGCGCCAATAAACAGTCAAATATATAATATACATATACTCGTATAAGAAACAAGCGCATATAATGCATAAGATTATTGCACAAAGATGTTCTTTATCCGAAACGCGTTTTCGCATACATAAATAAATACATATTTATGTTTGTATGTATTACATGCAATAATATAATAATTGTGTGTGAGTGCACGATAAAATCAAAGGAAAACGATTTGTTTCAAGGAAACTGCTGGTCGCCCACAAAACACCCATCCATTCGAGCAACTATAGCACAATTTTGAAAAACTCGTCAGAAATGTGTGCGCGAGAAACGAAATTAAATTCGTGTCATGAATAACTGATCCGATTATTAATATTTTGTGCGCACAAAATAATGTTATGATGGCGGCGGCGTCGCTACATCGACCACCGTGCCGTCGCGTCGTGGGTCGTGGCGTATATAATTTCAAAGTTTTCGTAATCGGATAAAGAACGTATATACATTGCGACGTGGCACGCGCCATCTGAAGGGTGGCGCAGGCCGAATGCGGTGCGACGGTTGGTGGTGCTTCTCATGCGATGCATAGAGATTCCCCATACGCAAGCTGCAAAGTTGCGTCCACACTTTGCAAATTATATTTTTTTAAAGTGAAAAAGTTTGCGGACTATATTCTTTTTAATGTTCGTTTAATGACATCAAATGATCGTGTGGCAGCGAAGATTAACATACCGGGGTTTTCTGGAAACTTGGCTCACTTGCTTTGAGGGTGCGTTTTTTGGTGTTATTAAGATAAAGACTTTAAGTACTATAAGACTTACAATATGCTCAATTAAAAACATTTTTTGCGGGATTGTTTTATGGTTTGATTATAGTCTCAGAGAAATGTTGGCAGTGATACAGAACTTTCTCATATAATAAAAATGTGTCAATTTTTCAGTATCAATATTCTATAATCTCTTAATTAATTAATTTCGTAAAACTCCTCCTTTTTGGGTACCCTACTTAACACTCTATATATGTTTAAATTTGTAATCATAGTGAATATGTTGATAAAATACTTGTTAAAATACTCGATCTCAACTTCGGACAGAATATTTAGTTTCTTTTGTTTATCAACACATTATGGAATATAATATAATATGATCAACCAATTTGGTAATGCTCACAAAATTCCTCCTTTCAGTGCACCCTGCTCAATATTCAAAATTTGGCATATATCTTAATAACATTGGATTATTTGCTAGAATACCAACATTTTGTATTTTACAGATTTTTTTTGTTGCATTTGACCCACAAAATTCGATCCGGAAAAACTTATTTTCAAATCAATATGATTTTTTCAACCATACAAAAATACCACATAAACGACATTTACAAGCAATTACCTGTGGCTTTGTAAACTTAGAAACCACTCCGCATTTCACAAACATCCCCTTTCAAATCGATTCGATTAATACTAAAATCCGCAGAGCGATTGCTGCGTGTTTGTTGTTGTTGGTTTACGTCCGATTTTCCAGCAATATTCCCACACAACACACACACACACACACAAACACAGTGACTATAATTGCTAGGGTTATTCTCTTATGAGATTGCGAACAGAGCAAATAATGGTGTTTTATATATTTATTTTGTGTGTGTATGTGTAGGCTGCTACGTGAGGGTATTTGTGTGTTTGTACCAATGTCCTTGCTGCTTTTTTATATATAATATATACCTCCCAACGCGCGTGCAACACAATCTCATTCCGTTCGTTATTCTCGTGGGTATCAAAGGTCGCCTCAGCTACAACACGTTTCGGTTTTATCTAGAGAGCTTTTCAAAGAGCGCGTGTTTTTGTGTGCCAGTTTGTTGAAGTAAAAACAAAGAAGTTCCAATTCGCAAAAGCATATCGATTTTTTGTCTATACTTACAGGGAATAGGTGTTTGCAAGAAGACGTAACGCGATGCTGAAGATGAACAGGTATTCTATTCGAATTATGGTAGCTTGTTTTGCGGGACTGGTGCTTTCAATGTATGCCATGTACGTGGAGCAGAGTCTGGAGGAGGATCATTCGTTTTCGGCCATGTGCGATATTAGCGAACGGGTCAGCTGTTCTAAGGTGTTTAGTTCGTCGTAAGTATATTTATATAAGTTTTAAGTAATTAGTAACCATAGAAAAAAAAAGTTATTTTCATATTTTATTGCAAAGTAATAAATATGGACTGTAGAATATAAGTAGAATAGATAGATTTATTTTTGAAGTCGAAAATACAAATTTCGTGGCACGCAGGCCATAATATTGGCCCATTGTGCAACATCATTTTTATTGCTCCTCGTGTGAAGGTCCGTGATCTTCTTTCGAGAACCAGTTTGTGCTCTCAACGAAGGCTGTGATGCTCTTGAGACTTAATTCTTTGATGACATCGATTGTAGTTACTGGTGTGCACTTAGGTGCACAGTTCTGTTCTTTTGGAGCATTGGACACTGACAGAGAAAGTTTTCCAGTGTTTCGTTGTCCATGTTACAACCTCTGCATAATGGCGAATCTATAGCTCTAAAACAATGACTTATTAGTATATTTACCAATTTTTTGAGCTTACGCTTGTCAGTGTTAATTAAGAAAAGAGAGTCGCTTTTGTTAGGTTTACTAAATATAGATTTAGCTTGTCTACAAGTGACTCCCATTTCAGTCTATGAAGTATAATCATGTGTGTCTGTATGTAAGAATGGGAGATTTTTTAAAGCAGGTGTAAAACTTTTGCTTGTAGATTGACTTATTTAGAGTCACAGCAAATCGTACGATTTTGCAGCATGTTGATCATTCCGAACTCGATGGCCGCTTGTTTAAGCGATTGTAAGTTCATTTTATTGAAAGCTCCGAAGCTAGAATTTGATGTCGGCTTGTAGCTAGGGTGAGGTCGATGACCTCTTTCCTTACTTTTGTTTAGTTAAGTAGGTTCGTTCCCTACGTTTAGAACCACTAGGTTCTTGATAAGTATTCTAGAAGTTCTTTACCTCTAAAATTCGTATCGCTGCTGACCCAGCAGATATTATGAGCATTTGCATCTACTGATACAAGAAGTTGCAAGTTGGACGGCTCACAATGTGTGACCAAGGCTGTTAGTTCCTCGGACGTGGTGGCAGTACGGAGTCGTATGGAAGATATACTGATGCTATCACTATTTCTTGTCTTCCTCCGTTGATGAAGTGTGATATTTTTATTGCTGAAACGTCACAACAACTAAGATTAGATAAAAAGAATGCGTTCAGATTTTAAGGCCCTTGACTACTCCATTCCACTGCCACGGCTCCTCGATAAGAGCCATATATATATCTGTTCACTAGCCATGACAGCTCTAATATTACTCATACCTGCCCGGCAATTGTGCATATTTATCTGTATAATTTTAAAAGAGGGAGAGTTTGACATCGGTATTGACCGTCGCCAATAACTTGGCCTCCCTCATTTCCATTCTGACAGTTTTAGGCACAGTTTTACATTTGCCGGAGAAGGTTCTCCGGCAAATGTAAAACTGTTTCTTCTCATCGTTAGCCACTCTCCTTGCTAATATAGCGGCAAGTCTGAACTGCAGGTCTGGATATGGTCGGTGCGGTCGAAGCCACAGTTTGTTGAGTATCAGTAGTAGTAACTACTGAACTCGGTGT
>JANSTU010002171.1:0-18702 GCA_027564075.1 Bolitophila hybrida
TGCATGTAGCTACTTTTCAAATTCAAACTGTTTTCCTTAGGCGCGTTAAAAAAGGTGTCGGACATAGAATACTATTCACCCGTCCCTCTATCCGCCATTCCAAAGGGTTGTTTTCCTTAAGCGTGATTCAAAAAGGTGTCGGACATAGAATACATGTTCAAATAAACTGCTACTACGCTCAAAGTATAATTTTGACATACCCCAAAATAGTATCTTTACCTTTAATAATTTATCATCAGATTTTTTTTAACCCTATCACCCCCACCACTATGAACAAAAATTCAAAAAATTACGTTTTTGCCCCTATTTTTCTTAAGGGTAACCAAATAGAACTATTTTTTTTAAATGAAATGTATTTAAAAAACCTATCGATTGATACCCCTCTTTCTTACCCACCCCCTTTATATCCCCCCTTAAATTGAGCTTTTACCCTTAAGGGGGGTCGCGACCGCCACCTACTTTTTGGTTTTTATGGTCGGGGAAGGCCCCCTAAAAGGGGATATAGGGCAAGTAGGGCAAAATCGCTCGCCGGCTATACTGCATTTTCGCACCTGTTTCTGATTAATATATTGGCATGGTAGCATTATTGTTTACAATATTACCATTATAGGTGACCTGATTATCCAGAATGCATAGCCAATTAGGGATTTTATTCTGACAGAGGAATTTTTTTTGACATTGTGTTATGTACACAGATATACAGTTATGTATTGTTTACATAAACTTATAATAAGTTTATAAAATTCAAAACAAAATAAAATGCACCAAATAAATTATGATACATTTTTTTTGTGTATTATTATATATAACATGTTATATATAATAACCATTATAATATTATGAGCCATTATAAACTTGGTATACTTTTAAATATAAGTTTTGAAATAGATGATATGTATTTTCAACGGTTCGTGTTAAATGCAAAAAAATAAATTGCGCGGCACTAATTTCAAAACATAAACACATACACATTTGACATACAATATTGTCATTGCAATATTGACATTTGCATGACAATAGTGTTAACAGAGTCATGAAATTATTGATTGACGGTGAATGGTGGCATTATTGTTAATCAGAAACAGGGCCCTGATGTGCTGTGCTACTCCTATTGAAGCTACTGTACTCTAACACTCATAACACATCCCCGATAGTTAGTAGTTCTTATTTTCCCTGACGCGTCTAACAACTTTCCAAGGCAAATGTGAATATTTTTGAGATATCTCTATGCACCGAGATCTATCATGATATTTATATTCGGAATCGTGAATCATCAGCGATTCAACGCTATCATACAGGGTGCGTGTGTATATGTTATTTGATGGCATTAATATTCCGTTATTCAAAATCTATCAATCATTTCAGAAATAGGCTGTTAATAGCAAGAGGAACCTACTGATTTGTGCTACATTCGAAAAACACTGCAACTGCTGGGATCGAACCGACTAACTCGGCTATTGCTATAAGGTAATTATTTTTATTTAATAACATTTTATGTTTTTGTTTAGCTGAACTTCATATTTAATCATATTTATATATGAATCCTTAACAGAACCACAACTTGAAGGTATACGAGCACATGGCAAGTTACCAGCTAACTCCTAAAAACAACCTGTTAAAGTATACTTTGTTGGCCTTGCTACATACGATCCCTTTATTATTCCGTTTGGTATATCTCTCCCTACCCTATAAACCCTTATATAAATTATGGAAAATGTTAACTTTAGATTGAGAGCTACGGCCGGCGCAGTGTTGGGTTGTATGGGAAAGGGAAATAAATCATTATCTCTAAAAGAACTGAAGAAACTTTGTCAGGTGTGTTGTGTTGCCTTCCTAATTTATAATTTTTTATGTGTTATAAAATATAATTTTTTTATTTATTGTATTTACATAAATACATAATACATTATTTGATATCAATTTTTTTTTAATACGTTTAGAAATTTAAATATAAACGAATAATGTACATTAGAACTTTTTATTAAATATTTATATAAATAACATAATTTAACATTGGTTACATACCATACATACATATTTTTATTTTGTTTGGACTAAATAAAATTTTTTTTTTTTAAAACGCCAAAATTCGAATTTGTACGCGTCAACAAAAGCAAACGAAATTCCAAAAAAGATTGGAGTTTTTATGCTCTCAAATAGAAAAATTGTGTTATTTTGATAAACACATAAATAAATACCTAAATATATCAGTCACTACAGCCGCAACAAAAACCTAAAAAAGTTTATTTTTAATAGCGATATATCTATAGCTTAATTATATACTCGTAGAAAATACTGTAAATGGTTTGAAAACAAAATTAATCCATCAAGGTTAGAATCAATAAATAATTCACCATTACTTCGACTTCAACATTTGTATTAACAAAAGAGAAGAATATTTTGTACAGAATACAATATCGGGTTTAAACTTACGCTCTCTGATACTTGTAAATTCTGAGATGAGCACCAAATTAAATTATTAAGTAAAAAAATGACTGCAACTGCAACTGTCCAATTGAACAAAGAACATGAATAACCTCAAAGACGTGCAAAAGCAATGCAATTTAACATTGGAAATGGCAAATACAAAAAATGATGAATATTACGTAATGGGTGACAAATTAATAATAACGTGAAAAAAATATGTCGACTTTCGTAAATACTCTACATTAATACAGCAGCACAGACTCTAAGCATCATTTCGATGAGAATATGCAATGATTCCGTTGAAAGTCGCTCCCATCAAGTTTGCAGGAACGCCCAAAGCTGTTTCGAATTTGTTGGTTGCATTTTCCTCACTTCTCAGTCCGACTCATCACACTTCAATTCGTGAAATCGATAGGGTTACAATCAGGAGAAAAATTATACCAGTTGACTTCCTTTCATGTCGACAAATAAATGTTTATATTTTAATGTTGCTAATATATTAATACGAGGGTGATCCGATAAATACTTAGACTCACCGCCCGATGACGCCACTATCGAAAGAGAAATATACTATCGTACTATCGTACTATCGTACTACTGTCAAAATATCGGAAAATCGGAACCGAACTCGTAGTTTTGTTTTGTCCTCGTGTGGATGCGGGCGTTACCGCAGCTTTTAGAAAAATTGTCAAATTGGTTGCATTTTGCTAAGATTCTTTTCGTCAGCTAATTCTGCCTTAATTTCATCAAAAATCATGCAAAAGGAATATTTCGAAATACGATATAAAGCATTCAATCTTATATAATACATTAGGCTTTATTTATAACTATATTTTGTTTATATTATAATTAAATATCTTTTTTATGTATATATATATATATATATAACGTTTTTTTAAATTATTGGGTTCGAACAAGGCATCCCATTAGCAGATCCTGGTGAGGAAAACTGAAAACCCTTCTCATGTTTATAATGTTTATACCTCACAACAAAGTTATTGACTATACTTAAAATCCACTCCTTGAACACATGAGCAAAAACACAGAATCTTCAATATAACTATTTTTATTCACATTATTTTAACACAATACTTTTCATCTGTTTTTTTAGTTTTAATTTTTACATTTGTACAATTCTATAAATATATATAACCACATACTGTATTTATTTGTTTTATATAATATAATTATATTACTCCTCGCAGCTAATCCACATTATGTTGAATATGTTGTTCTAACATTTATAATAATAATAATAATGTTTTATAATATTATAGTAATATTAAATTAAAACAGCAAATAATTATATATCGCTCCTCGTTTATGTCCAAATATGGCATGATTGGTTGTCAGTTTGCCATCAAGGCAAACATGGAACTTTTTAACATTGAATTTCAATTATAATCAATTTGAAGTTAATAATCTCTGCTTAACGCCTTTTTCCTAAAATTAGTGTTTCGACTACATTTAATGTTACATACTTAGGACATTTGTATCTAAGTTATATTTTGTTTTTAACGATTCACATTCAATTGTTTTGTATTATTCTTGTATTTATAAACATTTTTTTGTTATAGAAAACTCTGTATATATATATTTATATTTATATGGTGTGTAGAAATTGGTTGTTGTTGAGGTTTTATAGAACGACCTTTTTGGTAGATTTCTGTTGAAAATATTTATTTCTTATTTTAAGGTTTTGATTGTTTTTTTTTATGTGATTATGTGTTTGACTGCCTTCTGTACATATTGAGAAGTCGTTTTAAGAAAACGTAGACCATTTCTAAAGGATTCTCTTTTTTCTTGCTTTTTTATTTAGCATCATTAAAGTTTTATAATGTACAAAAGAGAATACCGTGAAATATGAAGAAATTAAGTCGGTCGTACCTATACTTATTTAAAATACCCTGATTATTCAGCTACGTTGGATGGATTTAAGGAATTGATTCAAATATGCAGTGATCCAAGTGAGATTATATGTGTGTGTGTTTTTTAAGCGCTTTTGTTATTATTAAAAAGATGATAGGCCCAAAAAATAATTGTTTGTGATTTCAAATATCATAACCGTTTTAATCAGGAATCTGAAATGGTGAAACCAAACCACTTTCCATAGACAATTAGATAACTATAAGCACAAAAAAAGAATACTCGAAAAAATGTATGCGTAAATTATAATTTGTTTTAATTTTCCTTCTCTTCGAACTAATTAACATCTCCATCAAGTTCTCAAGTTTAAGTCTACCAGTTTGTTTTTTTTTATTTCAAGTACAGAGAAAGTGTTATACTCTTTAAAGTATCATAAAGATTATTTGCTTATACTTTTCTGCATTGAATCTAGCGCGCCAAGACGTGACCGCACATCGTTTTGCATAAACATCTATGCGCCCACTCGTGAAAGCCATTTTCCACTTCAACGCCAATTGCATGGAGTCCATATTCCTCTGTATATAAAGTTTTCACTCAGAGACCATGCATAACATAAATGTATATATAGAGTACAGAAAATGTAAAAACGAAAAGCTCACCGTGAAAAGCGCGGAGTACTCGGAGCGGAAAATCTTGCAACTTATCGGCGCATGCAAATTCGTTTCGCATAGAAAATGTGAGGCTCTCTTATATATTATACTTATATATATCGCAGTTTATACAAACGCACGTAATAGACGAAATGCTAATGTACATTATTCACCATTTAACAATTTTCTCTTCATCTGAGAGCTATATGCGCCCTAATATACATATTTATATATAGTAAACATACTATATATAAATGTAAATGTTTTTTAATTTAAGCCGCTGCCGCGCTAGTTACAATAATACTTCACAATCGAATTGTAAGCTGTGTTTGTGTATGTGGTGTATTTCTGTTTGTGCATTTCTCAGATTTGTTTGTTTGTGTTTTATATATAATTTGAGTAATTCTGTAATTGTTTTTCATTTTGAATTTCTTATCTAATTTAATTTATTTTATTTGTTGTTTGACTTAAGTTTTCTATGCGTTGTTTAAACACTATTTAACATACTACACGGACAATAATTCAATTCTCGGTAGTGGTAGCGATTTTTGTTTGTTTGTATTTTAATCATTATCAACTACGAAACATTTGTGTTTTTTTTAGACACCGAATAATGGATTTGGCATATCTATAATATGCACATAAAGTGCATCTTTTCTTTCGATGAGAACATTGCCTAAATTCGATATGAATCTATGTATACATATAACATATACCATCGATGATGTCTATTAATAGGAACGTTAAACGCCATTTTGCTACGACGTGTTTGTTGTGTGAGAATAAATTGAGACATATGGAAAGGATGCATTCTATTTGAAGATTGATTTTAAGCCTATTTCAAACCGCCTTGCCCTTTCTTAAGGTATAATTAGTTAGTTAGATTGGTCGACAATTGAAAATCTATTTTTTTATTGCATTTTATACAAACTTATATTTCCTGTAAAATGTGCAGTAGAACAGAAATTTTGGCCATTTATAGCGCGTAACCTTAGAGAAACATCTACCGGTAAAAGGAAAGTAATAAGATGACGGATTTTGTACACAGCTAAAAGCCTCTTCATCAAGATGTTTTAATGTCTATAAAGCCGATTTATGAAGATCTTTCCATTGAAGAGATGCAGATGCTGCAAAGAGTATCTATTTCATGAACAAAGGGATTTACGACGTCATTTTTGTTTGGAAAAAAACAAAATTCCATTAACCCCTCTTATACGAGGTCCCTATATACTGTAATATATATATACTGTAATATATATATTTCTTTGGTTTTTAGATTTCATATGCATGTTTGAGGGCATATTTCTTTTATTTTTATTCATTTGGACGCAACAAAATTCAAAATTACCTCAATAGGATAAAATTAAATTTATGGGACGGAGAAATGGATTCAAGAGTCGGAGAATGGTATTTCCTCATTAATAAATGCCCGATCGTGTACTAGAATCAACTTAAAACTGGTCAATACTGTAATCATACCACAGGCATCCAAACAAACCACAAACATAATACAGCTCTCAAGCCAATCTAAAACCACAATACTGAAAATCGAGTTTAAAATTGTGCTTGTTGGAAAAATACTTCTGACGACCTTTTAAAACCAAAAAAAACCTGGGTAAGGTCAATATGCAAGTCAATAACGCCGGAATACAGCAGTATAACATAATTGTTGAGACGATGTCTCATCGGCTAGAGGCTGTTATTGTGCGTAAAGGCGACGTCACAAAATGTTAACTTTATACAAATTCTTACAATAAATCATAACAAATGTAATGACAACATTGCGCATTTTTTTACTCATTAAGCGCGCGTCGCCAAAGGACAATACTTTTTGAATGTTTCGGTTTTACGTCTGTGCACTTAAGATTGCATGAATGTTGTCCAGGTGTACGTACTTCAAGTTTCCGGAGTTGTATAAGACGAACAATCAGAATTGCTAATTACGATCACCCACCTCACTTCATCTCATTATATTTCATTTGTCATTTTGGCAATGATTTACATATACAGTGAGAACACTTCTAATTTATTTACAACATTATTTCTGAATCAAGGCGTGAGACGTCGTTAGCAGAGAGTGAGAACAGTATTTTTATTTTTTTTTTGTCTCATTTGCATGTTTTTCAATTAGCTATTAAATGGAGTAAGACGGCTTTCTATATATTGGTGTTTTTTTTTGTAGACGTCTTCTAAAAATTATTGTTAAAAGCAAGAAAGCAAGTTTATAGTATATGGTTATTTTGGAGGGTTTTTCTATTAGAGAACCACACCTGTAAAGTTTGCTTATGTTAATAAAACAAATATTGAAGTTTTAAGGTTAAGTTTAGTTTACTTTTATAGGATTTTTTTAAGACGAAAAATATGTTTTTGAAATTTGAATTTTTTGAAATACCTTTATTTCTTTTTGAAATACCATTATGGCGTTTATGACGTTATAAAATTAAATACCTGTTTTTTATTCGATTTTTTTTATTTAGATGGAGCTAAATAATAATTTTTATAAAATAATAAATACCTTTACGGGGTGTTCTTCTGACGAAACGTAACAAACTAAAACGACAAAATTAGAAGCAGTTTCTCGCAAAATTGAATATTTCTCAAAGCTTAAAAACAATTCTTGGCACATGACTCGAAAATCACTTTTTTAACATACATAAATATGTTATAGTGGAGATAATGAAGATATAACTCGTACAGCAGGCCGACTTTCCAAGTGTTTTTTAGATTTATCGAAACAATCAAAAAAGTAGGAAAGTGGATGAAATTTGTGTGGGTAAAGAATTGGAAGAGGCTTTAAGGATGCTGATTCACAAGTATAAAGGTAAACAAAATAGACATCTATGTCTTTTCCCAAAATAATTGATAGACTAGTTCAAAGTGTTCTAACACCAAATGAGTTGAAACATTTTTTAAGTAAAGTGTGTTGGAAAAAAAATTGTTAACGTGCTTCCATTTTATGGTAAACTTTTCCAAGCGAAATAAGTATTCCTAATAATTTGGATGTAATTGAATCATACCATGAGGCGTATAATTATTAAATTACAGAAATTAAATGAAAACTTTTTAACTTTTACACATTTAATACTTTACTCCAAATGACGCTGTCTTTGTTTGTACATAAACAAGAATTGCGGACGATACTTCATCGTTCCACTGCGTCTTCAACATCAGAAACAGCTCCAAAATGATAAAGCAGGCACATCGAGAAGAATTTCGATCGAGCACTTTTACAAAATTGTGGTCAAAAAACCAAAAATCTAAAATAATCTAGTTTTTTGCTAACTATGACACTGAGTGTTAGTTAGTATTTTTTTTAGTTTTAGACATATCACATTTTTTTTATGGAGGCAAGCAAACATTTTAGGTTTCACAGAAGTAGTAAACATTAAAGCCTGCTCTCTAACTTATTTTATATCAGGTAAAAAATAGTGCAATTTCATTAAGCTGATGATGATGAAGAAATTAAAAAAATCTTTATTTAATTACAATTAGGCTGATAAACTGTACATAGTGGGCCAACTAGCTCTATCAAAAGAAAAAGGTGGCCTTTTCTAATTGATGTGAAAATTAAATCTTTGTTTATAAAAACACATTTTTCGTTGACGAAACGTAACTCGTGATATTAGACAAGTTTCAAATATTAATTAAAAATCTTTTTTGGTAAACCGATTCTAACTTCAATAAAATCTTAATCTTAAAAAAAGTCAGGTGAGAATGTAGTTTTGATTTTGTCAAATATTGAAAAAGTAATAGTTGATAAAAACCCTCGACTACATACATATAAAATGCAAATTACCGTCTCGATGATTTTGAAAATAAATCAATAATTCACAACAAACACGCATCCAATTGCAAACTTGTCAAAATTCGAATCTCAAATACCGCTTTTAAAGTGGACACGAAAAGATACATAGTAAATGGTTATGCTGATCCATCGGATGGCTAGAACAACGTTTCCTTTGACCACTTTCGCGAAGTGCTCGGCAAGCTTGGATCGAACGACGGTGGATTATCGTCGATGTCAGTTCCGTGCTCCCTTGCAAATATCACAGGCAGTTCGAGAATCACAGAAGGACTAACGGCGATAGATTTAGTACAACTATTGTCTACAACAACAACATTCATGTCAACGCACTCACTAGGCTGACTACTACAGCTGCTACCGTTATTATTTATAATGAAATTACTGATATTAGTACTATTTTTTTGCATTGCCGTCGACGTCGTCAGATTTAATGGTTTGGTTGGTAATTGTGGTGGCGGAGTTTCTGAATCACCTGGATTACTTTCGCTAGACTTACTATTATTATAATAACTTATGCTAGTTGGAGTGCAGTAGCCGGAGTAGCTGGCCGGACGCGCAGGCCTACTGCTTATGCCACTACCACTGAACGACGATTTGGTGTCGGTATTATATTGGTGTCTTTCGATGATTGCTTTGGTTTCGAATGTATTCACGAGATGTACTGAACTGGCTGACTTCGGGATTATGATGTGCTGACGTCCGGGCTGCAGTGCTGGTGGACCAGCTGAGTCAATTACCACGCTGACCAGATCAACGTGGGACTTTGGCTCGATGACCATGGCACGGGTAACGACGGTACTAGAACCGCTCAGTGGCTTGGAGGAAGTGTGAGCAGATCGAGTGTTCGGAGGACTGCGGGCATCACTGATCTCTTCGCTGTCAGTACTAAACTGTTCCATTTCGTCCTCGGTATCTGCATAGCTTTCGGCAAACACCGAATCCGAACCCAGACTGCGTAAGTCGGAGTCCTGATAGTCCACGGAAGATATTTTAAAGGAACTAAACGATGCTAAAGGCGCTCTGCGAGTGATATGCGAACTACAAGTGATGGCTGTGCTAGATTCCTGACTGGGTAGCTGGGTATTGCGTTGAGATTTACCAGGAATGACCGGCAGTTGTCCATCTTCGGGATATTCGGTGATGGAGTCAAAGGAGTCCTGATCGATAAGGCTTTTGTGTCTGCCAATCTTGCGATTTTCAGTGATGATGCTTCGATCGCTGGGACACGGTGACGATCGCGGCGTTGGCTGAATTACCTGAATGCCTGGATAGTAATAGTCCCAGGATGTGTCTGTGGCACTTTGTCGTCTTGACGGATCTTTCGAACAAACTGGAGGTAAAGAGGTTAAGCCTAACGTAACAGCCGAACATCGACGCTCCAAGAATGAGCTCTCTGTGCTGCAGCATGTAATGTTACTACTTCGCCGTGATTCCTGACCCTGAGAAACAGTTATATATATAAAAAGAATTGTTTTTTTAATTATTTACAATTATAACATACATTAGGCGGAACAGGCAGCAGCATAGTTGGTTTTTCAGCATCTGCTTCGACACTGATCGTTTGCTGATCAAATTCATCATCAGCCTCGTCACCGTCGGTCTCTAGGAAATAATCATCAATTCCAAAACTTCCTCCCATCGGATAGGCACTTAGAACTTTTGAAGATACGGAGGTACTCCTGCGTGCGCTGCCGCTGTACGAGAATCTACGTGTTGGACCCAAAAGGCTACTATAGCCACCGCCTAAAAATGAAATAAATACAAAAATAAAGAGATTTTATACAATCTTAATTAGTAAGCCTAATTTATAACCACATTTTATGATTTGATATTGAATATACTCGTATTCCATAACTATCGGCTGGGTTTTAAAGAACGTACCCATAGACGAGAATCTATATCCTCGGTTGAGAACAGGCGGTGCACTAATGTTTCCAATAGACATGAGACGCTCACGTCGGAATCCAATGTGATCGTATTCGTCTGGATATATCGACATACCGGTTGCCTCCATAGCCTCTTGCAGTTCACGATCTTCTTCCTCCTGCATCACTGCAGCCGCTACAGCGGCAATTTTTGGATCCTATAGAAAAAGTTAGACTTTTCGTCACATTATACTAAACCATTATAATTTACCTTCAAAGCTTTCATTGTTTCCTGATTTTCACCTCGACTCTTGTAGACTACAAGAAAAACCATTAGGCCAAAGAAGCCGCCCAGTGTGGCGGCAATCCGTACGCCTGTCATGACGTCGTATGTTGCAAAGAACTCCGTACGAACCCGTTCGCGTTCGATTGCCACAGGATCCAGTCGGGCTGTGGTATTGAAAGACGTGTGGCCATTTTGATAGTGATTATTGCTTGAAAAGGAAGAAATATTTAAAGTTATAATAAAGCGGGCTATATATGAATAATTGTGCATACCTAAAGCTCCGTGGCGGTGAACCGGAGTTACCATTTTTAGACGAGGATATGTTGTATGTGCCAGCAGACCGGAGTGGGTCGACGGCGGTATGTACAGGTGTTGCGGCTGTTCTACTGCTGCTGGGGTGCACAGAAGACGAGGTCGGCGACGACGGGTCTGACGCTACGGACCGTCGCGCGGTTTTGGCCATTGCTATGGAAACATTCTGGAAAATAAATAAAAAAAAGAAATTATGAAATTTAGATTACATTATTGAAAAATATATTATTTATTTTTTTAAAGATATTATTACATTATGTTCAGGTATAAACATTTTATTAGGACGCTTATTATTATAAATTCGACAACCATAATTTATTTCATGTATTTTTAATCTTACTTATTATTGATAAAAATAGAGATCAGAAAAGAAAATTATATACCAGACTAGAAGACAAAATATGAGGGATATATATCATCATAGCAGCTAAACGGTCAAATATCACTCAGTGATATTGATAAAAATATTTTAGAAAACGGGTATAAGATTGCCATAAAGGAAATATTAGGCTTCCTGCCCAGACTTGCATTTACCATTAACTTTACGGAGGATGTGGCTAAAAGCTATTTACTGTATCCGCCAGTCAGCTTTTTGTGTACTCAGGGATCTTGTTACAGTTGATAGTAAAAATACTTTCAACACTCCCTCCTGTCAGATAATCTCAATAAAATCAATGATAATGATAGGAAAATCATTTTGGAAGTAGAAGGACACATAAAATAAGGATGTTCCGTGCCGTATGGATCTGTTGTAGAACAAATTCTGGGAAATATTTTATACGACGAAATGCCAGAAATAGAAAAACATCAGGGAATTAAACTAATAGCGTTTTGCTGCTAAAAATTAAAATATCCTTATAGCCGTAGTCAACACCTCACTGTTTAGAGTAACATGGTGGATGGAAAATAGAAAACCAAACAGTACCTGAGAAAACAGAAGCATTGCCAATATACACAAAAAGAAAACTAGATTAATGAGAAAGCTGAAGATTTGCTTTACGGAACACGAATAGTTGATAAGCGCATTGTTACTGTAAGTACTCGTAATCTAAAATTAACATTTGTTCTTATCGTATAAACTTTCTAGCGCGTTTCCTCGAGTTTTTCTTTTTACATTTTTTTTCAAACTAAACTAAAACTATATGACCAATAAAAAAAACAAAGCTTGTTAGCTTCAGTTTTTTATTCTCTTCAATTTGAACTAAACAGATTCATAAAAAAATATTTAAACCCCTTTTTATTAAAAAAATAAAAAAAAATTGAACATGAAAAAAAAAATTGATAAAATATATATGAAATTACATCTTTCATCTTTCCCGCCAATTGGAGACTGCAATGACGAGGTGCTGCACAAACGTCCATACAAGTCGGCTGCGTTTCAATATTTTTCACATTTTTTTTTTTTGAAATGTCAAAAGTACACTGGACTGGCATTTTCTATCTTTAAAAAAACCCTCGAAAAACACTGCCTCCTAACGATAAAGGCCTTTGAAGCTAGTTTCCTCGAAAATTTACATTTTTTTATCGTATAAAATTTCAAGCGCGTTTTCTCGAGTTTTTCTTTTTACAATTTTTTCAAACTGGCGGGGCGATTACATTAAAACTATAGCAGCTTTCGGTGTGAATTGTGAAGTGAGGAGAGGAGATGGGTTTTAGTCAGTAAGAATCTAACACTACCTAGTGCAGGTGTCTTATGAAAGATTTCCCACCTACCTACCTCCCATATAAAATAGAAAATAACTTTTACTTCGACAAATACTATTAATGACAGCCTGGTTTCAAACTGGGAACCTTTTGATCAATGTGCCACGAACAACAATTTACTGATAAATCGTTTTTCTAAATAGTTTTACGAATTTTGAACAATATCTAAAAATATAGAAAATCATATTCTGCATAGAAAATTCACTTTCCAAAAAAATTGTTATTTTTTTTATATGCGTAAACCATGCACAATAGCACAACTACATAATACCTAAAACACATGAAAACTGGAAAATTGCGATAATTTCAGTGAAAACAATTTTTCTGTGAGTCTGCAATTCCCTGTGTGACCCCATTCATTCAGACCCCATCAGGTTTACTGTATGTACAATATCCGGAATTCTATCATATCTGTGTGTGGCTCATGGTCCTTCAGTCTATATCAATATTTCTATATTTACGGAAAACCATGTATGATTTATAAATTCAATAATAAATATGTGAATCGGTGAACACAGTACACACGCATATACATTTGTACATTGTGTACACATATATACTCACCCTATTTCGATAGTAGTGAAAATAGATTTATATGTGTATGTGTGCATTTTCCATCAAGATAGACAACAACAACATTATGTACATTGTACAATGTACTTTGTACAGGTTCATACGAACGCATAATAGCCTCTGTAATATGCGGCGGACATAAACTAGAAGCTATCTGTACTTACACACATTTGTGGGGTGCCTAAAATAGGCCACGTTCTACATTGGAGTACGTCAGTTGGCTTTGTAATAATCTCTCTATGTATATATTTATATTTTTATATACCAGCACTATATAAATATATATATAGTGTAAAATGTTTACCACCCTGTTGCACCAGTGACATTGGAAAAACAAATTCAATGCAAAATTCGCCTCATAAAAACGGCTGATGTCGCTTCGTCATTATTTTATAATCTCCAGATTTGACTACACGAGTGAACACTTCTGCAGTTGATTTTGTGTCTTGTCTCGTCGAGCACGGAAATATCGTTGAGTTTGGAGTTTTCATAACTTTTATTAATACATAGTAGCAACTTATACATGTAAATATGTTGCCATCTATATTTCAAGTTGCAGAATGTATGATATATTTTGTTTTTATTCCTAGAAGCAGTTGTCTAGTATTATTACTCGTTTTTTATATGCAAACATTGATTTTTGTTTTTAGAATCTGTCCAACACACAATAATGACCGATGGAAAATACCAGTTACTGTATAAGCCATGTGTTAATATTCTGTAATTAGTGGAAGGAAAATTGGCAGAATCTCAATTAGCAGAATCACGATTGGCCACAAAGCAGCTTTAAGATGTGGGCTGTACATGGTAAATTGTGTTGTGCTGATTTTTTTACATATAATTTATTACGACATAATTTATTACTTATTATTTTTTGTTGATCAAACGTTTATTTGCTGGAAAAAAATTGTACCCGTCAAACATTTTTGGCTAAATTGCTCAGAAAATTTATTTATTTATAAGTGCAATAAACCGGGCATTTGCCGCATAAGGCCAGGTCTTACAGACATGTTGTCCATCAAAATGCTCTAGGAACAATTGAAATACAATACAACGATCGCTAAATTTCCACAGAGCAAAAATGTTTTATTTTTATTTTTTTTTACAACGGCTTTAAAAAAAACATTCCATATTTTTCCAGATTCTGCGATTATTCAACCTCGTGGCCGTCCAGAAAAAACATTTGCCGTAAAAGCTCTGGCTTTGTATATTGATATCAATGCAATGAAAATGATAAAAAAGTTGTCAAGAAAATGATTACATCTTACAACCAGATATTTTGTACTAAAAAGAAGTGTTATTCAAACAATGTGTACACAAATTATGCAAGGACAAAATGAGAATAATTGTACACGTTTAAATCAAAACAATTTTTTAGTAATCCGACACTTGTAGCAGAAGCAACAGGTGTTAATGTATACCTTATGACAAGGTATATGCGGTTATATTTAACTTGAGGACAAGCAATAAATGTCAATCGAATTGAACGTTATGCACTAAAGACAGCGACCTTATATATCAATCAATATGTTTGGTATTTAATGCTTGTAAGTGTACATAAAGTCCTTATTTCTTGTGCAGATATTATAAGGTACATTTATTAAAATTAAGAATACTCAAAATTATACTATTTTAAGTGGGTAATTTTGTTTATAGTAAGTCTGATCTTCCCCTAGGCATGTATTCCGAAGAAGCACAAGTAGCTAGTAGTAAGAGTTTAGAAAAATAATATCTAAAAATATTAGAAAATGTAACCTCCTGGCTACATTTCCATGACATATTAAATTATATGTTATTAAGATCTGATCCAGTTATCACACAAACAAAAAGATCATATAAATACACTAGTAATTTATCTAATAATGAAGAAGACGAATATTCAAAACCTTACAATAAACGAAGTTTTTTAAAATCATTTTTATACAACTCTTTTTTTATAATAAATGATTAAAATTTTAAAACTTTTTTTTTCATATTTTCTGAAATTTAATTGTACTCGTAGTTATAAAAAAATTTAAAAAGTTCTTTTTAACAGAGTTATTTATGAACAAATATTGACAAAATATTCCACAGTGCAGCGACCGTTTAATACGCGAAACAAAGGCATTGCATTGCATTGCATTGCTTGTGTACTGTAAAAAATAAAAAGTAATATTTTGACTATTTCTCATTCGACTGTTTAGTGGGCAAGTTGTTAGACCTGCTTAAGTATCTACGTTATATAGTAATAAAATGAGTTTATCGATAATAACTTCTAACAGTAATATAATATATATATATATGTTAATAACCACTTTGTAGACAATAAACATGTGTTAGAAAAAAACATCTTTCCATATTCCTGAGTCCGTCTAATAATAATAATATGTAGTGCTTTCCAATAACTCATTAAAATTAAAAGTGTTGAAATGGTGAAATGGCTCCTTCTCAAATAGTAAGAGATACTATTGTTGAGACCGACCAACAAAATCATGTATCTAAATAACAAAGATGCACAAAAATCCAAAATTAAACGTGATCCTTATTAAAGAACCACAAACATTGGATGAAATTAATATTACTGAGCATTTGAAATTCCTAAAAAGAGAGCTTTTTGTTTTAGATAAAAAGAAATTTGGTGGAGAAACAAATATTTCGCTTGGTACACAGTCAAGTTTTAAGCTTTTAGCAGAAGCGTATTGTTGGCTTATGGACGGAACGTTCCATGTTGTGCCTTATATCATGTCTCACCTTTTTAGTATTCATGGCTACATTCGAGGCCAAATAGTATTATAAAGCCTCTAATATTTTGCTTAATGAGTTGCAAAACAAAGCAGGCTTATTCGGAGTGTTTTTTTGAATAACACAATAAGCTCGCAAATGAAGTATTGATTTAAAGCCGTTAAAACTAATTTCTGATTTTGAAAAAGCCATAATATGAACAGCACGAGATTTTTTTCCATATGCTGAATGTAAAGTCTGTTTATTCATTTCTTACAAATAATTTAGCACAAGGTTCAAAAGGAAAATCTGAGCATTAAATACGGCAATTCGAAAGAGTTTAGCATAGACATTCAAATGATTAAGGCACTTGCTTTTGTTATAGGTCCTGATATAAAAAAATACTTTTATTATCTTTATGAATAACTTGTAAAAAATATTGTAAATTACTTGTTAAAGGAACTTATAGTATAGCAAAAGCAGCTATAGAGAAAGTAAAATTGTACTGAAGAAAAACCAAAAAAATACATACAAAATAAAAAAAAAACTTAATAATGTTTTAAAAAACAATATGACAAAAAATAAGCTTTTGAAAGCTATTCCTACCAATCTTTCATTCGGATATTTTTTTATTATTTTTTTATATAAACACACTGAAATAATACTATTTTTCTGCACAAATGACAAGCTACGTCCTCGTCGTTGTTCTGGGTTAAGTTAACTGCGGGAGCCAAAACAAAAACATTTGCTAGCTACCTTCACTTCAACAGAGTTCATCCAACAACAAACTTTTTGTTTTTTAAAAAATATTTACATACAAATTAGTCGCTTTTTTAACACTGTTATACAGAAAAACGTATATTTAAATACATACAATCACAGTAGATTTACCTCAAAAGCCTGTATAGATTTAAAAGTAAATTATTGCAGACACAAGTACACAACATTATTTTCTATTTCTCAGCAACTCGGTAAAATGTACATTGTATACTAAAACTCGCTGATATGAAACGACGAGCATTACAGTTAAACCACCCTTTCGTACCGACATACACTTACACACGCACATCTGTTTTGTGAACGTATACAAATCGTGTTTCGCACCAACAGCAACGCGCGTTCATTATGAGCACTTCACCATTTGGAATATTTATTCGAAAATGCACGAGCAACAGGAAAATTCCTCTCTAAATGCGCTATCGCGGGATTTTCATTTATTTATAAATGGCTTAAATTGTGGACGCTGTTCACGTGATGCGAACGTGTACTTCACCATCGTTCTTATAAATGAAACCTGCGCTTTGTCAATTCGGGATTATTTAAATTAATGGAAATGCGCGATGGTTCACGTTTTGCCTGATGCTGCTTTAATTTGCTTTAGTTTATCTTATATACAATTAGAATGAAATGAACTCACCGTAACAAAAAGCTTTAAACTTCTGAGCATTTATCATTGTGTATAAATTTAACATTTATAGTTAACATAACCTGTATATACGTAGAAAGAGGGGCGGTATGTTTAGAGACAATGCGAAAACATCACCCAGCCGTAATAAATTCGTCATTGTTCTTGTTTTCTGGGTTGTCGGGAGTTAGGAAAACTCTGCGGCTCAGTCCCTGTATATACTGTATGTGTGTGTGTGGGTGTAGGCCACAGCATACGAGATATAATGACTGGTCTTGATATAATAATATATGTATGTGTGTTACTATAGAAAAAACATTACGAACAAACTTAAAGCGTCCATGTATAAATAATATTACACAAACACATATACACACACAGATATAGAAACACACACATTCATGCGGTAAACTTACCAGTGCTGTAACCACATATACCCAGACACTGCGAGCTTAACTCATGAGAACATAGGTATAAGAACATATGAATTGTCTATTATATATTCTGTGGAGCGACGTTCGACGTCGTCGTCTGTTGGTGGCTATGGCCACGATGAGGATGATCTGTTTTTATGAGTGTATGTATGTATGTATGTGTGAGTATGCTCATGAGTGTGTCTGCCTGAGAGCGTCGTGGAACTGAGCGGAGTGTGAGTAGCACGGTATAGTGCTTGAACGACGTTCTATGTACCATGAGAATAATATACATCTATACCCTTAGTTTCTGTTGGAGATTAGAATTTGAGCTTTATTGTTCAGCAGAGTGCTGAAAGCTAAAGGTGTCCTGAAAATATGCGCGCACCGTTTCGCGTGCGGATAATGAAGTCGCCGGGATTTCGTATTACTAACACTATTGTACATACATCATGTTATGGATTTTCTGTAGTGGTGTGGTGATGGCGATGTTTTTGAGGTTTGAAGTGAATGTGGAATTATCAATACAGTGTTGAGGCTAGAATGTATGAAATTAGTGTTATATTCTTCTATATACTGTTGGTCATTATAACTATTTTTAGAAGGCTTATCATTTATGTACAGGGTGTTTTTTTAGAGGTTAGGTTTTCAAGACGGCACTACTTTTTTCGTAGATGGTCTTTTTGACAGCTTTCA
>JANSTU010002182.1:0-18701 GCA_027564075.1 Bolitophila hybrida
CACTTATTGTTCTATACAGGGTGCGTGTGTATATGTTAATTGATGACATTAATGTTCCGTTATTCCAAACCAATAACATATTTCAGAAATAGGCTAATAGCAAGAGAAACCTACTGATTTAAAGTGCTACAATCGAAAAACAGTTCGGTCTGCCGGCCGGGATTGAACCGGCGACCTCCCATAAGCCAGGCCAACAATCTTAACATCCCTTAAATTGAAATAATTTTCGAAAATTTGATTCAAATGATAATTATCTTCCTTCTGCAATTTTACTGTATTGGACTTAGGGGGAACACTCTTTAAGTTAAAAAGGCCGTGATTAAGGGCTGAATTGTCCTATTAATTAAGTATATAGCTGGGAGTGCAAAAAATACTAAACAAATTACTTTATATACTTATACATTTACCAAATATAATTATGTATTTGCATTCTATGTGTTGTTCCTCAATTAATAATTTACCATAATTTCTTCAATTAACATGTATTGTATGTATGTATTTTTGCTGCACGCAGTTCCGATAAACCAAAACTAAATGCTAGATACGAAAACACTAGACGTGCGGTAGAGAAAAATATATAAAATCTTAGGTTCCTAAACTGATTGTTTAAAAACAACTTCTACACGTCAAACTCTTCAGGAAACATGTGCTTTATGATAATAGTATAAAAAAATGCGCCAGCACGATTATAATTTTAAGATTTTTAATAGATTTATAATTATATTTACTATTTTTGTATTTTTTTTCTTTTTTAAATATAAACTACGACCTCAAATTAGAATGGCTGTTTGCGCCAACCATTTATCTTTAATATTTGACGTTCAAATTTGCACCCATCTAAATGCACACAAATGGTATATTTCTAAAATGTTTGTTATATACTTGAGTTCCTCATCTCTCCCATAAACATAACTTTTTATTTCAATTTGTGATTCATACCACACAATTCGTTTCCATTACAATTGATCTCAGATCTCAGCACAATTCAATATTCCCAAACACAATTTGTTGTGCGAGAACGAATTGAGCAATCTATAATATATTGCCTCGATAGTCGATTTTCGACACTCGATATTGATACACTTTATGGAAACGAAACTGCATGTTGGTATTTTGTGGATTGTGTTTTGTGGGACTAGAATAAAAAAAATATTATAACTGTCAAATATTCGTGATTGTTGTTTTGTGTACCGTGCATTTTCTATTTATAAATAATTTTTATATTGTTTTTCAAACCTGAATATTGTAAATATAAACCTTTAAATGTCTTCAATTTAAAACTCACGCAATAAACAGTTACTATTTACACTTCTTAGTATTTAGGATTAGTGAGATTCGTATATAAATTATCCGTCTTAAATATGTCTTTATTAGAATAAAATGCATTTTGCTATCGTTGCTGATTGATCGAAAGTGTGAGTAAATTTTCTTGTTAATTTAACATTTTTTGTTGCTTGAATATGTGTTTACGAATAATATATTTTAATTTAAAAGCATTATAAACTGGGAAAAAATGCCGCGATCGTACATATCGGATGAGGAAAACTCGTGTTGTTCTGATTCCACAGCCGGTCCTGCAAGTGAAAATTCAGAACAATTCGAAACCTTTCCTAATTCCAGCCAAGACAGTAAAAATCAAAATATTGTCTATAAATTGCTAAACAGAGAAGTATTGTTTTTTTTAATATTATCAATAACTTGTATTTATATTAATTATTTGTTTTATTAACTTAGATCACTGGCATTTTTGCCAGTAGCACAAAGGTAAAAGTAAGACAGAATCCATTCAACAAGATACCAAATCGACTTAAATTTTGCCTAAAAGAAATTCTACCCGAGCCTGACTTAAGCGGGTATTTGTTTTCTATTTTAAAAAAGTTTGAAATACTTTAGACATAACTCAACTTATTATTATAGTCATATGTTCATGGGTCTAACTGCATGTGGTCAGTTCTTACTAAGCTACAGGGCAACATGCGAGGAAGACTTATCAGAGGCAAACTATTCATTTTCAGCTTCTTACAAATATGAGTAAGTAATTAAATTCTTAAATTTGAGACTAATTGATTATTTTATTTTTTTATTTTAGACTATATTTTTGGATATTTCGTCCGCATAATTTGCTTGTCAAGTACTTTCATGTTTGCTTATTTGACGATCACGGTGTGGATAACATAAAGAACGTAACCGTATCACAATGGATGACAAAACCTAGAACGCTTATAGTTCACGGAGCCAATGAATTCGATAACGAACATTCGTATTTCACTATTGTATCTGTTCCGAAATTAGGATGCTTGGATTGCAAGAAATGGCGTGATGAATACTTCATGCACTCTGAATATGGTTTGTGTCTTATAACAATTTTAATCCATATTGTATAATTGTTTTTTTTTTAGAAACACGTTGTGCCCCATTATGCATTACCTGCAATTTAGCAATTCACACAAAATATTCCCGATCTGAATCCGACCCTAGTTTTGATCCGTACGTGAATCTCAACTGTCCCGATCGAATAATTATTGTAAATAATGGCTTAATTCACATGTTAAATGTTGAATTGGAGCTTAACAAACAATTGAAATCATGCTCAAATAGTATAAATATATCCTATATAAAAGATTTAAAAAGAAATAGCGATCGTACGAATTCACCTGAACGCTCGTCCGAAGACAAAAGGGCAATCGTTGCCGTTTCTTCGGATTCATTCGCAAAAGATATACAGTCATGTTTAGATAGTAATTCTGCAATAAAGTCAGAGACGCAATTTACGAGAAAGGATACAAAAGAAAATATTGTGGCCCGCATAATTGCAGATTTCGCCGAATGTGAAATGGATTTACCAAGCTACGAAAAATATGCTAGATTAGATGAATCTGCAAAGACTAACAGTAAATCAAACAAATTTTTCGAAGAGTTAGTAATAACGTGTGGCAGTAGTGCACTAAATGTAAGTTCTGATAATGCTTATACTGCAGAAGGTCCGTCCACATCAACGAACAAAGTTCGGCTAATAAGCCATCTTAGCCATAGATCGATGATGACACAAAATGTAGAAACAAATTGTAATGGTATCACAAAAGTAGATCTGCAAACAGCTGGTGCTTCTACTTTGTCAAATAACCTAGAAAAGGCATCGAAGGCCTATGAATTCTCTGAAGACAATGAAAAATGTGAGAAAATAAGTATTTTTCGAAAGCGACGATTAGCTGACAAGAAATATGAATTTTCCGAGGATAACGCCGAAAATATAATACCGTTTACAAAGCTTCGTTCGTCAATTAGAAACGTTTCTATACGAGGAAAGAATACAAAGTCTTCGTCTCTGTCTCCGAGTAGCCATCAATCTAATCCTTTCATCTGCCCTTCGCCTACGAGCCACGATCATACTACACACTCTCATCGTTCTTCTCCTAGTCATGGATTTCGTTCACCTTGTGGATCGCCCGTTGGCAATCGCTTCATCATGTCACCACCAGGTCGCGCTACCTCAACTATGTATTCTAAATCGCCAACCTATGCCAAACCATTTCTATCTCCAAGACACTTTACCAAAAGGTCAAATTTTGATTCACCAACTGAAGGTTCTTTACTAAATCCATTGCTCTCGCCTAGAAGTGACATAGAGTATGACATTGTTAAAATACATTCGACAGTTGTACAGCCTCTTAGCGAAGTAAAACCTTCAAATATAGATATTGTTTCAAGTGTATCTGTTAATATTATCGAAAAACCAGAAAAGGATCAACCTATATGCTCAAAAAAACTGGTCAGGCGATATGTGGAAGAAGATGATGCAACATCAATTATTACTAGTGAAGAAGGTTCTATTATAAAATAAAAATAAAAGCATATATATATTAACAAATTGTTCGCTATTCAGATGATTGTATTTCACCGGGATATCATACGTCCTTACCAGTTGAAGTGCATGGATCATGCTACTCTCAAATGCAAATGATATCAAAAGCTTCATATCATAAATTAAAGTGTCCTACTGTAATAATAACGCAGCATACTTTCGACTTGGAAACTCTTACATTCCACATTGCCAACTACTTGTGCTCTATAAACAATAAGAAATACGGATTTTTTTATGATTGGGCTTGTGAGCCAGTTGACGTAAGTTAAATATTTTTAATTTTTGTATATTTTTTATTATAATATTGTTTTATTTCTGTAGGTCTGTCCAATAAGTTTCCATCTAACAAGCATTTTAATTGTCCATTTCACTGCTCGAGAACTGAACCCGCCTAAAAATACAAAGCAGTGCATAAACTGTACTAGTAGTCAAAATTTAGACTGTGTATTTCATAGAAAACATTTCGAATGTCGTACATTATTTACATGGAACATGGATTCGGGAGAATGGTTGGTTAATGACTACGGCACGATGCTTGAGGTGTCACCGATGATAGCATTCACAAGAAAAACTCGTGAAATTGATACAGATGTAAAGAAAATAACCAACGAAATGTCGTCTTGTTTTAAAGACCGTGATATATACAGTAATTTAAGAGTTCTGGATTCCTGCACTGATAAATCTAAGAGTGTTATGCGGGATTACCACAATTATATAGAGTTTTATCGGAACTCGAACCTCATGCCTGACGATGAGTTATTATTTACCGATTTCGATGTAAGTGATATCGAATAGAAGATTTGTATTAATACATTTTTTTAGATATTATACATACCTTAGCATACGATAACTTATAAATAATATTTTGTAGATCTCTGAATAATTTTAGACACTGTATGTGTTCCTAATCATAAATATAATCTCACGGTTGTGTTGACAGTAAAAACTAAATTGAAATACACTTAAGTTATTTTTTCTTGTAAATAAGATTGTGTAAATTGTGCGAATTCGAATTGAAACGATTTCCACATATATGAATTTCGGTTAGTATAGTTTAAAATTTGCTGCTGACATTTTGTGTATTCTTATATCGTTCCGTTCTTATGTTTGCTTCATAAACTAAAAATATAATTATTATTGTCGACAATGATTACCCTGATTCAGAAAGTTCACCTTCTTTTTTGTGATTTGAAAGTATGAATATATGTCAGTTTCGGAAAAGTCGCCGCCCTTCTCAGGATATACATTAGTGAAGCGTCGCAAACGGTATATCACCAATCATAATTTTTGCATCTCTTGGAGATAAGTCGTATTCCTATCATGTTCCCGGAAAATAAAACTCATCAGATATCAAACAGCTGTTTCAAAACTGTAAAACTTCAAATTTTGTAGTTCGTGGTGTCCAATTTCAAATGTCAAATTCAAATATAGAAGAGAACGCAGCTGTAGTGTTTGGACAATGCAGCCTCTGGATACCCACGCTGCCCAACAACAGCAGTTTAACAAATTTGTTTTATTTGTACTTCAAAGCATTCCAACACAGGCGAATGTTATTGTTAAATGGGATTTTGCTAAGCGTATCAAAACGAGGACCAACTCAGTGCCGTAACTTCCAAATGTGGCGATGGATCGTCAGCCTTATTGCCATTTACCAGCACGCTGTGTACACAGTGCTCAGCAATACTACTAGGTCGACTGTAAATATGCAAAATCTATTTCGTCAACAAATGTTGCAACTGTGGCTACAACCAACCAACCATCAGCAGATTTCTTAAAAACAAACAAAAATGGATTCACGCTCGACCTCCACCAATATGAAATGATGGCTGTGCATCAGCAGAAGGAAGTGCTCAACCACATTCAGGACCAGCTCGATCTAAATAAATACACCTTTAAGATAATAAAGATGCCGATCATTCGTTACACATTTTGCATCGGTACCCCCGACAAAATTATTTTCAATGATAAAACAACCAGTCACCAGAAAATGCTACACCAGGCATAGTTATTACAAACACTACTTGCCCCTTGGACATTCTGTAGTACTTAATGCTGATTGTCGAAAAAAGCGAAGTTGGCCGACGTTTGATTCTCAACCACCAGGCTCTTATTGACTATGCCGAAATCGACTCCAAAATAGGACTGTTTACACACATCATCAGCAAAGCCAGAAACAAAACAATACCACGACGTAGAGTTAGTTTTAGCTGATCCAATGGCACAACACCACAAAACAGCAATGGCAACCAACGCCACATACACATGTACAATTTCTGAACTCATCAAAAATGCTTATTCCATAAAGCACTGTGGTGACTTTCAAAAAACCATCTCTGCATTCGGTAAAAGGCGCGACTCCCTTTTATCGCTCAAACACACAGGACACAAATGCAGACGCTTCCAATTACGCTCATGAGGATGAGCTTAAGGCAGCCATGCAAAAACCCAGAGATCTACATAAGATATTTTTCTTCATAATGATGATGGCCTCGTGTCAAAGCTCTAAAAAAGGAACAAGCCTCTGTACTTGGTCCGTATTTTGGATTCATTCTTGTCATACTGCTCATTTTGTGCAACCTTGTGCAACTTTAACACTCACGCTAAATCACTTGGCTTTCCGCAGGATGTGATAAAATTGAAGCCGCTTTCTTTTTATACAAGCGTAATAGCCAAAAACAAACTAACACAGACTGACCCATTTTGGCCAAACCATTTCCTGGCAAATCAGTATCTCGATAACCTCCTAGACGAAAATCTAACATTCAGGATTCAGTACACAGACAATAAATTATAAATTATTTATAAAAGTTAAAATATTAGATATTTAAAAGAAGTAACGGGTTGCACTAAATAAAACATAAAACGTGTTTATAAGTTCATAACATATAAATATAATGTTGTATTTTAAATCTGCAATTCTACAGTAAGTAAATTCTACATAATCTATGTTTGTGCTTGATCATATTAACGAAGAAATTTGTTTTTTTATTTTTATTATTATTCAAAAATAAGCGATCCAGATGCATAGCTGACACTCGAATCAGACATCGATTCACAGCTGCTGCTTTGAGCGTATTTAAGAAATTTAAAGCTCATATTGTACCCACGACTTTGTAGCGACCGAACAGACTAAAATAAATTAGTACATAATTAGTTACATAATTTATTAAAAAAAAAGAAATTACCCAATACTTACTTGCAACATTACTCCAATTGGGTGGCGTCCACAAATTGTATTATTATACTTTTTCAAGTATTCCGTAAATGCTGATGGATCCAATGATTCAATAATGCTCATTCCCTTCAGAAACAGATAATTTATAATTATTGACTATGTCTTTAAATTGTGTATGTTATATATTACATCCTTGTCAAGTTTCTCAATGCTTTTGTAGATCGGTCCACAGCATTTATCATAAAAAGTGTAACGAAAGCGACTGCCCCAATGGCAGAAATCAGACGAAATAACAAACAAATTTTGAGGGTCAGCCAAGTATGGAGCCAACAATTCACCATAAGCAGCTTCACTTTCAGGCGATAGTGATCCTACTAATATTGGCACAATTGTAAACTGATCCTTGAAGCTGTTGAATTCACATTTTAATATAAATATCGTAATATTTTGATTTTTTGCAGTTACTCTTCCATGACTTTTGCAATATATGGCAAGTGCATTTCTATGCTATGCTCATCTTCATCCGTTTGCATGTCCATCCATGAAAATTGCTTTGTACCCTCAAGTTCTGTGTTGACTGTACATAAAACATAATTGTTTAATTACTATTATGGAATTATCTGATGTAATACCTTGAGCGTCAACTTTTAGATCATATAATGGAGTTTCGTAATTTCTCGCTCCTGTAAGCGCACAGCCACGAAGTCTTACATGATGTGAGGGTCCCAAAATAAAAATACGTTTCCTAAAATAGAAAAAGTTTCTAAATGTGTTTCAGGACTTTCTTGAAATTTTTTACACCACCGCTGGACTAACTTGACGGTAGGCATATGCTCCGCAAGCCCCACAGTACGAATAACCAGCATGGCTGAAAATAATATTTAATTAAATAAAAAAATTGAATATATTCAGATACAACTAACGGTGCAATTATAGCTCTTGCAGGACCATACTCAAGATCTGCCTTTTCAAGCCAACCGTCCAACTGTTTTGAAAGTTCAGTGCCTGCAAAAAAAAAAACAAATCACATATACATTGTTTAATCAATATTACATTTTGTGTTTTCATTTGGATTTTAATCGAGTAAGTAATTTATATTTAATAGTTTTATCAAATGGAAACGTCCGACGATGCAGACATTGCTATTAATAAACATATTAAATTATCTGCCCAAGTGAACGTTTCGTCAAATCAGAGCAACTTGGATGAACAAATTTCAAAAGTAAGAAAACAGCTTGCCGAGTGCTATGAAATCTTTTCTACGGCAAACAATGCTTTATCAGGCATATCATTTGTAAATATAGAAGAAACATGCTGGCAAGAAACATCAAAATTCAGTGCAGAAATCGAAAGAATGGACAGAAGCAGCGATAAAATACCTTCGGAAGATTTCTATAAGGCCAAAGACGATATAATAAATGGTTTTTCGCAAAAATTTGGTGCGATACCTGAATTAAATGTATTTTTTCGTGTTGTTCACAATCTTCGAAAAGGCATTAGGATCATGGAACAAAATCATAATAACATCAATGAAGTGACAAAACATGTTTTGGATGATATACAAGTGAATGAAAATCAGGTTGAAAATATTAAACTACAAATATCCGGGAACTAATTATAATAGATTATTGAAAACTGTTTGGCATATAATGACATTTACAAAATAAAAATAATTTTCTAATAAGAAATGTAAAATTTTAATTTACAATAAAGAAAGCAACAAGAATGAAGGTAAAGTATTTATTTTAATTAAAAATAAACTTTCATAATATTGTTTATGAAAGCCAACACTGCGAATTAAGGTAATTATAAAATTTCAAGAAAACATTAGTATGGAAATACCTGAGTTAGTATACCAGCTTCCAGAATGAGATGCTCTACGGGACATTTTAAAAATTTTACGTTATTGATATATGTTAAATAAATGCTGAATAAGCAGTTTATAAAATGTTTCTTTTGTGAACGTCCTGTCCCGTCTGGATAAATTTTCCTTCTTTGCTTGTGCTGTAGTTTTCAAGTCTCAGCTTTGTCTTTGGCTAAAGGCTGATGGTATATATATGCTTATGCACACACATATATGTGTGAATATGATATGGAATTGCCTTCTTTAGTGGACTGTGAAATATGAGATTTTTTTAATTTATTTTACATATCTCAGTTCTCATCTGCGGCAACCCTATATACAATTTTTACGCTAGAGTGGGTCGGGTTAGAATAGCGTTTTTATAGGTTTTTATAACGCTATTTTGATGAATGTGTAATTGCGTTATGTGTGATCGTTTCATACAATTACAATTACTTTAATTAAAATTGAAAATTTGAAACAGATCTACGATTAACTGGTTGTGTGCCATCAATTTATTTTTTAGTTTAAATAGCTGACCAGAAAACACTATAGAATTTTATTTTTATTGTTTTTATTAAAAAAGTATTGTTATGTATGATTTTAGAATAGAAAAAATACTAATTTTTTTGAAAGTTATATCCAAATATATTGTATTATTTTATATTTCCAATTTTATTCTCTCTGTCTTCATGTATTTTATTCGTTTGCTTATATTAAATATTATATATTTATTTATATTAAATGCATTCGATAAATACATGCAGAATAAGTCACATTAAGTTGTTCAACACAATTTAAACCCCAAAAACCCTACAAATGTAATTATAACATATATAATCTCATCTCAACGACATCGGGCGTGGTCATAAAAGCTCTGAACGCACGTAGGGGAAATCGGCGAAATTGATGATAAATGTCAAAATTCCAATTCAAACACACGCAACACGCATACAAAAAAACAAGAAAACATTAAACAACATAAAACTTTGCATGCTGAATATTTTTAAAAAGTTTTGTTTGTAAAATAAGTTCTAAAAAGTGCAGTAGCCTTTGAATAAATAACAATGAGTGCACAAAGAACGTATTTGCTGGTCGTAAGTCTAGTGTTGTTGGTGTTTTGCGTTGAAAAAGGTAATTATTTGTGAAACGCATACAAAACACTTGTTGGTGTGGCACCTACGCATGCTCATATTTTGTTATTTGTTATATGTAAAATGTATTTAGCTCTGTCTACCAAATGCTGGGAATATTATAAATGCCACAGAAGAGTGGTCACACAGTTTATTAATCTATTTTCTGTTATTAATTGCTTAAAGCCATTGGCATACGATGCTACCAGTGCTCATCAAAGACCGATCCTAAAGGTGTAGACAGTTGCGGTGCCTACAAATGGTTCAATAAGACACAACACATTGCCATCGAGTGCAACAGTGACGAGTCTCACATGCCTGGCTCATTTTGCATGAAGGTCGTACAACAAGGTCCCAAAGGATTTATCTGTACGTCTAATTACACAGTTTTCAGTACGAATACATTTTATATATATGTTTAATTTTTTTCAGGGGACGGAAGATGGAGACAGGTAATTCGACGTTGCGCTTCTGTTGCAGATACAGGTGTAACAGGTGTCTGTAACTGGGGTGTATACGAGAACGGCGTCTATTGGGAGGAATGTTATTGTGCCCACGAAGCCTGCAACGGAGCGCCCAGTACACATAGTGGTTCTGTTATTCTGACTGCACTTCTGGTTTTAGTTGCGGCTATATTCTGTAAAGTTAAGTAATTGTTCCAAGTACGTTTTAGTACTTATTACAGACTAGACATATATAATACCGTCCATTTTTTATGTTAGTAAGATATAACAAACATCTCCGTCCAAATAGTGTGCCTATCGTATGTATGTAACACTGTACACTATTATACAAAAAAATTAATTATTTTATATTACAATATAATATCATAATAAATAAGCTTTGTTTCCTTCAGTATGAATTTTTATCTCGTACAGAAATGTCGTCAAAAACAAAACGCTCATTCCAACAATTGTAAACCCAAAGTAATTTATATACACTGGCTGAAGCATTCACTCTAGGCGATCGCTGAATACGGATTATGAACTGAACTCGATAATCGCTGAAGTCTGGAACGGTTAAATCGGGCGATCTTGCGGGCTAGTGCAAATCGGCAAAACGAGAGATGAGTTGACCAGGGAACGCCGCCTTCAGAATATCGGTTGTGGCTAGCGCAGTGTGTGCCGTTGCTCCGTCCTGTAGGAACCACATGTCCTCCTAATTCATCCAATTGCGGCAGAAAAAACTCGGTTAACATGGCCCTATAGCGCGCACCATCCACTGTTGTCGTTTGACCAGCGGCGTTCTCGAAAAAAATGGCCCGATGACTTCTCCAGCGTAAACAGCGCACCATGCAGTCACTTTGAGCGGGTGTAATGGCTCCTCGTGCTTCACTCGTGGATTTTCGGTGCCCCAGAAGCGAGGTGGAAATGAGCCTCATCGCTCATTATGATTTTGTTTTCGCCAAAGTGATGAAAAATGCCATAAAACGAGCCCGTATGGCAATCAATTGTGACGGCGCCCATTTGATCATCTTCTCGACTTTAGCAATAAAATTCTAAAGGTTCAAATAAACATAATCCAAAAACAGAAGTTTTTCATTTACCTTGTACATCGACTTGTACAGCTGCGATAACTAGGGGGACCTGTCTGCTGAACGTGCTATACAAAATTCTGGAAAAGTTTATCTTATTGAGAATACAAGATTCATATCAAAATAACCATAAGGCGCCAGAAATCAGGGTATTCGTGCATTAATCACTTAAATACCCTTCCGATCTTTATAAAACAATCAATCGAACGATAATTTAGAACGCACTGCAACGCCGTGGCGTACCTTGCAAGAAAACCAACATCATAAAAGAGATGTACGCCGGATCGTCTTGTCGCGTTTTACATAACACAGCTTCTTCGTTAATAGTGGAATGCGACAAAGCCGTATACTCGAACGTTCATTAGCACGAACATCTCAAGCCTGTCGTAATAAATGTCAAAAAATATCAGATTGCGCTTTTAAAACACAACACAATTTACCATAAATATTTAACGCAGCAGCATTATGAAGAAGACTATCTTCAATTTCACGAATAAATATCGGAATAGAACATGACTATTCAGTCATGTCAGAAAACGAATTGTTTAAGTAATTGTTGTTCTAGCGTAACGATTTTTTTGGCGATCAATTATTATTAATTGGCCATCATCATTATTATTATCGTCTGACCAATCTTTGTCCAAGTATACAAGTATACGCAATCAATTAGCGTAAAATTGAGTAAAAATTCTTACATCGGTTATTTCTATAAAAACCATAAATTTAACCATCGTCGAAAAATCTGTGAAGAAAATTGCAGTTACACAGATTAAAGAAATAAATGCAATAAAGCTAAACGTAAAAACTACTATGGAACAGATGCGTCGTCTTTGGCGAAAATTATATCCCGCATTGTTTGGTATTTATTTAAGATTGTCTGAATTTTGAAGAAATTCTTCACAAAATGTGTGGCCAGACTTGGAGGTTTAAAATATATTGATACTTATCTGTTTAAAAAAATATTTTCTTCTATCCACATTTTCTTCAAAGAAATTGCATATGCCTTCTCTACCACTCTTCCTCAGAACATATGTATATAAAAAAAAATAATTTCGAAAAGATTAATTTACGCTCACAGCTCAACGCGGTGTCCATCTCGGTTGAATATCTAAAACAAAATACTCCGAAATGATTCAAACATATTTTTTCGATTATAATAAATATTTGTAATTTATGATTCTGTTTAAATTGCCTTTCGCCTTAATACTAATTTTAATAATTATGTTTTACATGTATTTCTATCATATTATATTCATTTTAAATAAAAATCGATTATTTGTAAATGTTTTGTTATACAAATACAAATTTCATAATCATAATTCGGAATTGTGATCATTTATATCGCAATATAGGCATAATAATAATAATTAATATATTTAAAAAATAAATGTAAATATTGTAATAATAAAACTATCAGTGTAATCTAAATTGAAATTGGAATTGCTCGTCATATTTTAATATATAATGTTATTTTCAAACGTTGATGTAAATGAGGGTACATATAATCATTTGTAATTTGAAAATATATCTAAATTTAAATAATTACAAAACATTATTGTTGATATTATTATTATTATTCTTGACGCCATTAATTAATTAATAAATGTCAAATGTGTATATATTCAATGATGTATTTTAATTTACTGTTGCCTTAATTTGCTAGGATCGTGATAGTGCGATGGCATCATTGTTGGATGTGGAGGAGGAGGAAAACATCGAACGTGCTCGACATTGGACCCTTCGCCATCACCACTCTTTAAATATTTGTTGAGAACAGCAAAAATTTGTGAGTTCAGTACTTGAAAACGACGAATTCGATCCACCATTCGCTTTAAATTCTAAATAAACCATTTTTTAAAATTTTTATTAAACTGGTTTTTAAACTTTACATGCAAACTTACAATTCCTTTTAAGGTTCCATCTTTTCCGTCCACTCGTTGAACACGAAGAATGTGATAGCAAAAATCAAGTGCTTCAAATTTTCTCTGCTGATTTAGCAACATAATCATTGTGCAACCAGCCCAATGAAGTCCTTCACCGAACAGTTCTCTTTTAAAACAAATTAATAATAAATACCAAATTCGAAAATAATAATAAAAAAACAAATACGTACTCGACTGTATACTCGGTTTCTCCAACAGGAATGCAATAAACAAACTGTAGGGCTGACCATAAGCGATGGAACTCTGAACACTCGTCAATGTGCATAACACCATTAGCGGGTGGTGGTCCAGCCCATACCGGATCGTCTAGATAACCTTTAATTCGTCCTAGGATGACTTCAAAAATACTAAGACCACAACAGAGACGCTCTCGAGTTAAAAGATCTCCTTCTTTTGCAATCATAGCCTGTTTGGCGGTTCCGAATTTCTCAACATTTGGCACAATCTGAAGGGCCGAATATTTTGCTTCGAGCCTTTTTAACTTAGTTTCAGGTTTTTCGTTGTCTAAATTAAATGAATAATGTGTTATGAACTATCTAGAAAATTACAGTGTTTTTGTAATTACCCTTGCAAAAAGGTCGAGGAAGTATATTCTGAAATGGAGCTGCGTGCAACAAGTCACAAACCTCTTCTTGGGACAGAGCTTGTTCTATGAGCAAACAAAACACTATACTATTTCCAAACTCGCGGAACAGTTGGAAGAATTCCGTTCTTGCGTCCGGATATTGCACAATGTCAACGAGATGTGCTTGGTAATAGCTAAGGACTCCCGGTGAACCATAGTCAAATCTTGGAAGTTTGCATGACTAAATATACGAATAATTAAACAAAATATAGACAAATGTATTTCTAAATATTACCTTTGGCATTGCGGACATAAGAGTTTTTGTGAATTGCAACAAATTGCCTTGAATAAGAGGTTTAATTATATCTTTCAAAATTATCTCCATAACAACAGCAATGCCCTGATAGCCTAATAGTCTGCACATGGCATGGAAGTGGGGCGATCCAACGAAACCGGTATATTGCCCGTATTGGGTACTGTATGCAGCATTCAACTGTTTTGAACCCCAAAGATAATGGTGTGACATTTGAGGAGCCTTCTCTCGCTGTAAAGCCTGTGCGAATGGTATTTGGATTTTGCTGCGAACAAACCTACAAAAACATTATATTAGTTTATTTTATTGCACAGTAACTAATCTAAACATACCTGTTGGTGGCAGCATTATAACAGTAGTTAGACAAAAAATCATAATTTAATTCTACGAAGACGTGAAGTGTTATTCGACCATAAGGAGCCAAAACATTATGATTAGATTCTTTCATCATGCATTCAAAATCATCCAAAGCGAGCCATTTACTGAGTAATTTGTGACAGATTCTGTTAACGTGAATAAGACCCTCCAGTTCCTTAAATAAAATAATACAGAATTAACGATTTCTCTATATAATCTGATAATAAGACTGAATAAACATACCACAACACCTGCAATGTCTGATGACTCAAACCGACTGATAGCCAACTCAAGACTTTTCTGCATATCTGCATTAATCCGCTGAGTAATTAATTTGTTCAAATCAATAGAACGACCTAGCAACTGCACGTGGCGTTGCTTCAACAGTGTTTCGTATCGGTTGTTTCGTGGATAAGACTGGAAGTTAAATCCCAGGACTTCACACTCAACGCGGAATCGTTTGTCCAAGTAAATGCTTTAAAAATAAATAGTTTTTTAGTTTTTAATAGTTATATATATATATATATTACCTTCCGGCAAGTTGCTTGTAATGGGCAAAGATCTGCTCGCTCAACTTAAATACGAACTGATCGAAGCACAGATTCACTTCGGCCTCGACTTCATCGTATAAAAATTGTTTCCGGAAGACTGTCAAAGCGTAATGGGCTGAGTCATTGTACAAATCTAAAGGATACAATACGAACTCCATCATTGAAGGTTCTTTTGTTCGCAGAATATGATCTGTTAAAATCCATGGCATTGACATTTCAATGGGAAACTGAATGCGCTTTTCCATTGTAATTAAATCGCTGCATTCTTCGTTGTGTTGATGTCTAACCGTGCACTTGTTTACCTTACGACCCATAGTCATTTCAAGATAAAACTCACGATACCAAAGCTGCGATAAATCACAACATCTTTGTAGAGTATCTTTAAATAAATCATTAGTTAATATCTTATCTATCTGCTATTCAGTTAAAATATAAATACCACTAAAATTCAGTAAATAGTTCCAACAGAATGACGTTTTGTGAAACTGGTCGATTTGCACCAAGCATGAACCATCAATATCCTTGCGAAGAGTTCGTTTTCCTCCAGATTTATCAGCAATTAATGATTCCAACATTGTACGAACCATATATAATTGGGTGGAAGACGGACCAACATTAAGACGTGGTACTCCTATTTTAAATCCACCGTCCGGATCCTTCTTTCCCTTAAGAACAGGATCATCGGAAGGTTCTGATCCTTTTTGCCAATCTGCACAAGTTTCACGGACAGACATTATAATGCTTCGAATCAGATCTTTTTTATTTTTGAAAGCTTTTCGCAATGGTTCTCGCAACATGAGTTGAACAAAATCTTGTAATTCTGCATAAATGCTCCGTCTGGAAAATGGAAATAAAATTAGAAATATATGTAATAAATGATTACATGTTTAAATTACCTAATGGCTTCGCACAGAACAGTTTCTATTCTTGCCATTAGCACTTGTAGTCCTTTAATCATAGCAATAACTTCGATAAGAGCAAATTTTTCCTCTTCCGTGTAATTATACCGTGTAGCTCTTTCATATTCTTCTGCTTCCACAGGACAATCTTTGTTTTGGTGATGATCAGTGGGATGTAAAAGTTTCCACGAATATAATTCTGTTACGACACTACTCCATTCAGATAGCAATTGTAGACCTCGTAGAGCCAGGTCTGCTGTGGCACGATTTTCGGCATCAGAAGGATTATCCTTAACGGTGGTTGTAACTTCGTTAGTATACCTAGCCAATTCTGAAATATATTTCACGTGGCCTTCACGAATCTGTGGCAAGTGAACCATTAGATCAGCTTGAGGACTGATAGCAGTCGAACTGGATAACGGCCATTTACTGGAATCAAAGTGCTTGCTACGTTTAATATAGTTGAAGGGTGCAATTTGCATATCGCCAAACAATGGGACTACTTCCAAGTTCTTAAAGATGCGATCAATACGATCTAGACGCAACTTTTTCTTTTGATCCAGTTTATTTATATTGCACAGATCACTGTCCATTAGAAAGAGTCCAAATCCCATAACCTTGACAAGCATGTGTTTTTCGTCCGGCGTCAAATACATAGTTGTCTCAAACATGTGTACACAAAGATTAACTACATCTGATAACAGATCCTCGTAACCAGCAATTTTTTCCAACGTATCTTTAACAGTATCACGGATCTTATTCTGAGTTGCCAGAAACATGGACAAATTCTGAGATTCTTGCAAAGTGTGCGAGTCCGACATAACCTTTAGAAATTGTGCAGCACGCCGATAAGTACTGTAATCGTTTTTTACACTGGATTTCATGTTTTTCAGTTCATCTAGAACCGCAAACATATTAATAAATTTTCCTAGGGTCAATAGATATGCTTCAGAGACAAAATCTTTCCGTTTTTCAGTGTGGCATAATCGCTTAACTTCTCCCGAAAATGCCTCAATAGCTTTTCTCTAAATTAAAAAATATTATCATATGAAACTAACATTGATCAGACATTAATATACCTGGAAGTACATAAAATTTAAAAGTTTGTTGACTTCGGGTGCTAGAACTTCTACAGTTTTTTCATATATTTCGACACGGTTGGGCTGTTCGTTCGATTTGGGCTGTGGTATAGCACGAGAACAGCAACGCCAAGTGTACAACATTACAGCATGTTTTTGTCCTTCATCCAAAAGAATGTTCTAAAAATATTATTTGTTTTAAATATTAAAAATGTTCTATAAAACTCAGAAAATATTTACCAAATTTGCGTGTGTTGTGGCTTCTTCAATGTATTTTGCAATTCCGGTCACAAAACCATTGCGATCCTCAAAATTTGTGTCAAAATTGGCTTTGTACACAACCGAACATGGTTGTGCTTCAATACATGGTTGTTCATCGGGCAGTGGAAGTTCATCAAGTACTTCAACATTTGATAGAGCATCAGCCAAAGTGATTTTTTCGGTCATATTTAATTCTGTTTCTAAAAAAACATACATTTTATTGAAATAAGTTCCGCCCGTGGCCCGTCACAACACAAACAAAATGTCTGCTCATTTTTTTTTAAATTACTTACATTAGTTGATTTGTACTAAAGAATAATACTTTAGTAAATCGAATGCCAGAATTAGATAAACACCACTAGATTTACCAAATAACTATATTGAATATTCCAAATAATTATGAAATATCAATTAATAAACTTTTGCAAACAAACAATGTTTGATGATTGACGCCCTCACAGAGCACAGACTGCAATTCTGTTTCACTGACGTTTGTTTATAACTTTCTGTGTACTGTCAAAAACATTGACATTCGTTGGGTATTCGTTACATATGTCGTAAGAAGTATTAGGTAGAAAGTCGAATCAAGTATAGGAGAACATTATTTTACGGGCGTAATTTAAGCCACAATAAAATTCGACAGCATCTAACGTTATTCCATTGTCATGCTGTAGTGGAAGTCTGTAAGAAATGTCGAGTCGAGTAATTATTCGTACGACCGTCAAATAATATTCACCCATTCATATTAGAACTTTTTTGACTGGCGTAAGAAAAATCAATCGGTACGTATCGACCTTTCTTACAGACTTCCACTACTGTTTAATTTCTACACTTTGGCATGATAAAATTATGTATACTTCTAATACATAATATAAAGTCCATTTATTTTCTACTTGACTATTTTTCACTCATATATTCAATAATGCACATTTACCCACAGGTACTGCGGGACTATTCTGAGTGAGTATATTTTTCAAAAGAGTGTCACTTTATCGAAAACGGTATCCGCTGGACAGAAAGTAGTAGAAGTAGAGCAGGTTGCTACTATTAAATTTGCAACTGACATTTCAATAACTTGAAATTGATGTTTGCATAATTGCCCACGTAAAAGCTGACAATTTTTAGTAACTGAGTAGCGCATTGAGTAAAAGTGACTCACTTATTTGCTACGAAGAGCACTAGTAGT
>JANSTU010002193.1:0-18700 GCA_027564075.1 Bolitophila hybrida
TATATATATATATATATATATATATATACTAAGCACTAAGGAATGGCCAGCAGAGTGACCCAGTTTTGAAAACGACAACAATTCAATTCAATTCAGTTTATTCTAACTTTATTATTTGTATTGTATATATATATATATATATATATATATAATGGAAACAGTGAGTATTATACTACACACCATTTCCATTTAATCAATTATCGAAAACATTTGCAATAATGTGGGATATATAAGAAGTTAATCAATAATTTTGTGAGTCTTTTGCACGAGGACAAAAAGAAACTGCGACTATATCTGTCTTGCGCAGAGTTCAAGCCAGTTGATAAATACTAAATACAAAAATCCATTAAGTTTTACCATATAAAAATGATGAAAAACATTACCTTCATAAAAATAAAATATGCATACCGAGTCACATCCTTGAGGTTCATGTACACAACGAGAGAGCTAGTTAATTTGATTAAACTCAAAAATGTACAAGCAATTCCATCCATCTTCGTCGGAGTCGTGTTGCATCACGGTGTTTGTGTTGACATGGATCTGGTGTATTTATTTTATAAAATACGATTATGTATATAGTTTGTCATGTTATATACATGCGCACTGAAATCACTTTACTCTACAGACACAGTGACACACAAACACACACACACACACACACACACACACACACAATTGTGAACACACACACACAATTGTGAACACACACACACAATTGTGAACTTTTGCTCTCTCTAAACTCTAACCGACAGTAAGCCATCAATTACCCATTCCAACTGGAACGACTATTAATTACGACCATTAATGGTTGTAATAATTTGTCTATTATATATATTTCCATAATGCTGTCTATAGATATAGTATAATATAAAGCAGCACAGGTAAACCTAGCATTCCAAAAATATATGTGTATATATGGTATATATTTATTTTATGTGCGACGAATGTTTGTGTTTGTGTGTGTGTGCACAATTTATTCATTTTTCGGCGGGTGGCATGATGATGAGTCGTGAGGCTGTTTATCAAAATATTATATGAAATTCGAGTAAACAACCAATTTGCATGTATTAGCACTGATGTGAGTGAGTTTCAACATTTATGTATATTGTATACACCTTTTTATTTATATTAATATACACGAAAATGACTCCAAAATGTATATGGATAGGTCAGGTCCTTTGTGTGCATCGTACACCATATATATTTCGTCTTGTATGTTAAAATTTATTAATAGATTCTGTATTTACATTGCGAGTAATTAACGCAACAAAATCAAAGTCAACAGCCGCTAATACACACCATCAGAACCCACATACTATAGGTACTATCAATACAATTAATTAAAGTCAAATCACATCGGACTTGCGTGTTAATTTTCCTTGCTAATTAGAATCGCACGTAACTGTTTATAATACGAGTATATACATATGGATAATGTATTTATGTTGTATATTCAAATAGCACATGCGCAAGTCACGAAATTCGGTAATTTCCATTTCTTATTTAACACGATCGTCTTACACGTTGTACATTATATATAGTATATACACTATACAGACGTACATATATGTACATTGTTTATGTCGTACATGTGATAAGAAGTTATAGAAGAACGAGTAAGCCGCTCCAAATGTTATTGTTTTATTGATACAGAACGATGATTGCAAGCACACACAAACATAAAAAAACGCATGGAATAACACAGCTAAAATAAAACGGTTGCGATCGTAAGGTGCCTTTCGTTTTTTTGTTGATTGTAAGATAAGACTTAGTCGCGTTTTAATTATTATATATACGAGTATATATATATATGTATATATATATATATATATGTATATATATATATATATATGTATGTTGTTTGGGCATTTTATAGATATGAATGTTTATTTCGCTCGCGTTTTGGGAGTGCGTGTTTTTTTCTGAAAGCTTAAATCTATCATGCGCGATGAGACTCATGTATTTTCTGTTTAAACATTAAGATACGATGACGTTGCAAATGTTTTTATTTTAAAATAATAAATTTTTGGAATACAGTGACAGAAATTATTATTATCTTTATGGTAATCAGATGTCGTATGTTTATAATTTAGATTTTGTGCAACCACCAGGGTTTGTTGTATTCTGGTAGAAGTCGCTGGTAGTTTTTTTTGAAAAGCTATAAACTTTACATACAAGTTTTTTCATGTCAGAGGTAAACGGCGATAGTGTGAATTTAAATTATGGACTAACTTTTCGTAAGAGAGACAGTCGCATAACAACGAAGTTCACAAACGCTGAAATTCGTCCTATTTGAAGTTCTTCTTCATAAAAGGCGAAACCGTTCAGAATTCGCATATTGTAACGTGCGAAATCTTATAATAAAAAAATATTATATCACAAAAACAAATACGTTTGTATAAGATGGAGGAAGAAAGGCGCTTATGTAAAAAAACTGACCGACATTTATTTGGTAGATTAATCCACGGCTAGATTTCAGCGATGAGCTTGACCTCGTCGCTGTGGTGAATTATATAATTATATAAATATCTTCTTTTTTGTGCCAAAAAAATCAAACGCACTTATATTATCTTGTTTGCATAACATTTTACTTATGTACAAAAAAAAAATTAATGAAATAAATATGTACGAAAAACAAAACTTTTGAATTAACAAAAATGGTGCAAAATATATATATAAACAATTAATAATATAAACAATTAATAATTTTAAAATGCAAACTTAAGCAATACCCTCCTTACATTCCTTAGCATTCTTTTTCTTTAAATTTCACCTCTGGGTATTTTGCAACGGCAACGTCAAATGTCTTGCAGAGGTTTGGTGTTCTCCAGATGTCGGTCGAGTCGGTCTTGGTACCGATAGGGGCAACTCATTGTCTTGGAGAACCACAAAATTTATCCTATTTCGCAACACAGACATTTTCATTCCTTAAACTTTTTATATGCGCTCTCGACTTACGGTTAACCATAAACTAACTTTCTAAAATTTCTGCGGAAGCTTCACCTTCTCTTTCCAACAGCAATTCGCTTCTATATCACTTTGATAAGTTAAAGCGATAGTGCTGCCAGGTATATCGCCGCACATGCCGGCAAGCACTGAATGTTATTAGGGTATCAACAAATTACACATTAAAACTACACAATATGCAAATTAATAGTGCCTAAGGGAATGCTACGATTAGAAAGACGAAAGAATGGTGAGTGAATGAAACGATAACTATAAATATAACTATAACTATAACTATAACTATAACTATAACTATAACTATAACTATAACTATAACTATAACTATAATCCACCTTCCTCCAGTGACTTCTCCGCACTCGAGAATGTATTGGCAGTTTTATTTTAGTTTTTTTTATTAGTATTGCCCATATTAGAATTAAAATCTCCTGCTAGTATATTATTATTAATGTATGAGAAATTATTATTATTATTTCGTGAATATCAAGAGCAGACTGCGATATATTCATCGCACTTTAGGAATGCAGCCAAGCGGCTGGATGATATTGCAAAGGTAAATTAATGTTCACCTAAGCTCAACTCACGACTACTATCCAAGCAACTCAGGCATAATATAAGCTCTATTGGCTTAATTAGAAAAAAGCTTCCAATATATTTAATCATGAAACCATAAAGAAACATTTCACCACATGTTCACTCATACAAATACTACTAATAATGTGTAAACGAGCTAAAGTCATTCCACTGCAAAAAATTGCAATCGTTAAGACACTGAATGATCTTCGACCTAATTATATATCTTCCCTGTTATTGCGAAGTGCATGGCAGTTATAATGAAAGATCAAATGTCAGAATTTATATCCATAAAAAATCAGATAAACAGTCTAAATTTAGACCTATCCATAAAGTAGAATGCACTACTGCACTACTCAAAATTGGTGATTGTTAGATGTAAGTTAGATAATAAAAACCTTAGTGTATTATTTTTTCTTGATATTACTAAGGTTTTTTTTAGTAAACCACGATTATTTCTGCTTTAAATGCTGCAAATAATTCGATCTTATTTTGTTGATAGATTCCAAATGGTCTCTATCGATGTAAACATGGAACTGGATAGAATTAAAAGATGAACTCCATTTGAACCCACTTAAATCGCAAACCATATATATATATATGTTTTTAAAACTGTAATTAACCATTCAAATTGGCAAATCATTAAGCTACATTCTACAGACATTCCAATTCTGACTATACAATTTCTTGACGTTATTTTTAATAAATATTTTACTTGGACTGATCATGTGAATTCTATTTGCGCTAATATTTAAGGAGGATTGAGACACTTTTGGAAACTTTCTAATATTATTCCTCAAAATCTGCGCATCCGACTGGATAAGTTTTTTAAAACCATATTTTTCATAGGGTGATATTGTTTTTACTTTCTTGAGCTATGTAGACAGTTTACAATTTAATAGTAAAACTAAGGCAAGAATTAAATGAAACTGTTAGTTTAATTCAATTCTTGCCTTAGTTTTACTATTAAATTAAGAAGATATGAGCACATATCTATGTATGAAGGAATAAAAAATATTACCAGATTTAAAAAAGCATATCTTCGTCATTTCTATTATCTTGATCATTGGCGATATTTTGTTGAATATTGCTATTTCTTGATCCTTGTATATAATATGATACTTGATCATTGATATTTGGGCTATGCTTACTGGATAAAGTGTAATAGTGACTTATTACTTACTCTACCATTTTACTCTTAGACTTATTCCATTAGGATAGGAATAGGAAGTGTATCACTGTGAGCTACACCTCCCAGACCAAACAATTAATTCGGACTTCTGCTGCCAAGAATTGACCAGATTAAAGCAGGCGATTGACCAGAAGCGACAAGAGTTGGCAAATAAAAAGAGTGTTGTGTTCCATCAAGGCTACGCTATGCCTTATACGTCGTTGACTCCGAAATCTTGGGGAGGATCTAATGTATCCAGATGGATAGTCAGGGCGTGCATCCAGATTTATAGTCAGGACTGGTCCATTTCGAATGTGCTTGCATATGTTAGGTTATTATATTGTGTTTTTTTAAACTTTTGGAGAATTATAAATTCAAATATTGCTGAGAAATTACAGTATTTCAGTCTGGAAATCAATGTTTCATGTTTCTGTCAAAATAAAAAAAATTGAAAGATAAATTATTAAAACAGGCCAATGTATGGATATCGAGCGAGTACTCAAATCAAACGATACATATGTATAATTTTGGTACGCCTTATACTTGGACGAAAGCATGGAGGAGATTTAATACCATTCCAATTAAAAGCCTCAATTGCGCATTTATTATTTAATAGTTTTGGACCAGTTATTATTGACATTATGGCTAATTTAAAATCGGGTAACCGGAATATTTGTCTAAATTTATCTAAAAACAATGTCTCTAAAAAAATGTTTTTAAAAACAAAATATTTAAACATAATTTGTCTAAAAGCAAGCATGGGTCTAAAACAATTTGTTAATTTATCTAAAATTTGTCTAAAAAAAATTATTCAATTTTTATTTTTTTACTAAGCTTTTGTCGTCGATTACATAAGAGTTATTGTTGGGGGAATGTAATTTGCTATGTAAATAAAATTTTGTACCAAAGTTTTCTATCAAATAGCAAATATTATGCTAGAGGCAATATGGCTGTTGCATACGCAGAACTCCAGTGCTACAATGTTATATATTCGCATCAAATTACAGATTTAATTACTTATTTTTTTAAAATGCAAATTTGTTCGAAATTTATACGATAATTGTACCGCGGGATACATCACTGCATGATGATACGATTTCATAGAGTTTCAAATGGTTTAATCGTTGCATATGATCGCAAAACTGCGCAAACAATTTGCGAGGAGTGTCCAGACGATTGGCGAACATGTCGCAAATAGATCTAAAAATTGAGTATCACAAATCGTCTGCAAATGATTTGCGAGTGTTTACGATCTGTTAAAATTAAGCGTTCAGACTATTTGCGAGCAGGTGTCGAAAATTGTGACGTTAAAATGACGATTGATGATTCTCATATATATGGAACTTCGCAAACCGTGTGCTTGTGGCGTTAGACAAATTGCTTAAGACAACTTTTTTTAGTCAAATTGCTTTTAGAAAATTGATTTTAGAGAAATTGTTTTAGACAAATTGTTTTAGACCAATATTCCGCGAACTATTTAATCGACCAGATAGGTTTCGAAAACTAGAACTGAATTTCATTGATTGCCAAATCTGCGATGCCATTCAAATGCAAAAACAATATGCTTACCTAACCTAGTTCCAACATTTAAAACATTAAAATGGATTTAGTTACATAACAACATAAACTAGTCTTTAATCGTTCGATGTAAAAAATATGAATCATCATCTCATTGGATCCTGTAATCCCTTAGAAGATTCATTGACCATTATAAGTTGTTTGTTCAAATTTCACAAAAACGGCCGTCGCAAAAAAATATCGTACGATTAAAGACTTGATTTTTATGTGTTGAATTAGCCTGCAAAATGTTAAATAGATCGGTACTGTAGCTTTGAGAAATTTTGGTCAACGACTTAAGAAATGCAATTTTAAGAAAAATGTGGGTAAAGTTTATACTTACAATGATCTCTTTCGGTACAATACTCGTATAAACGTTCGCTTTAATTAAATGCCAAATATACGACTAGGTATACGAACCTTTTCGCAAAACAATGGATAGATTCCGAAGAAAGGACCAAACGCGGCAGTCTCTCAAACTTTTCTACTTCAACTTTTTTTATTTGTTAAATTTGGGTCTAATAATAATGTGGGTGAGAGTTCATAAATTGATAGTGCCATACGAAATGTTCGCCTATTGCTGCAAGATTTGTTTACCTTATAATATTCCTACCAAAAATAAAAAAAGAGAAGCTTTCAATAAGTTTACTCTATAAACATTCCCGCACATAATTGCATATGTTACATCATAAATTGTACATATGTATACATTATTGGTTTATATATATATTTATTATCTATTCTATAATTATTCCGCTTTTGTACACACTCATAAATGTATACATACAATAACAATGATAACGTTACTTTTAAGCTCGCGCGAGCTATGATAAATAAAAACCTTGATTAAATGCACCTGAAAACATGTCAATGTAGATTGTAGATTTGCATGTATATGTTTTATATTATATTATATACAATGTACGTGTATATATCTTGTGCCCACAATCAATACTTGACAGAGCGCCCAAACTAAACATCGCTCACGAGCGCTTGAAAATTTCTAAACAATGCTAAAAATCTATATTATCTTTTATTGTATGACGGTGTGGCAGGCGGCTCGGCGCTCGTGAGCTTATTATTAAAGACATATCGATCACGCAAGACGACGGTGATGTTTCATTTATATATGCTTCTTAATACAAGCATTCACGTATAATCTTTGCGCGTGCGTGTTATATTATTATCGAAATTTCATAGATAATAAATTGCACATGAAATGCGAGAAAGGTGCAGAGTTCCTTGACATTCCAGTTTGTATATATAGCTGTACTCTGTACATAATTCGCATAATGAAAATAGACTGGAAATGAGTCACAATCGTATAATCTGGATAACATACACGCACACACACTGGTGAGAACTAACAAAAGAAATAGCGCGTACAGGATATTCACACATACCAGAATTACATATCCGGTTTGTAGGCTAGCAAAACAGCAAACAGTCTATAATATTGTAGAAAATCTATGTTTTCTAGTGTTATGTATTTATTTCGAAGCAATCTGGGTAAACACGACTTTTTCTTTGTGAACACATAAATTGTGCTGCGGTCTATGTATGTTCAAAGCAATTATGTGCACTCGACCGAAAATGTTCCTAAAATAGAAATACTTAATTGATAAATATACACATACAGATACACTCGCATATACCTTTGCTAACTCATGTACATGTGAGTAAACACATAAAAACCATGTTGCGAAATCAGTTTTTGCATCACCCTTTGATGACGACTAAAATGAATATATTGTGTATAAATATATAAACATAAACTATATGTGAACATATATGATATTATATATATATATATATATTTATGTGTACAGGTGTACGATGAACGGTTCGTTTGTTTGGGTATGTAACGTGAAACAATGACACCGCAGCACACGAATACTGCACGGAAACGTTTGGCAGGAGAAAAGGGAACTGCGACGTAGGGGCTATGGCTGTTCAGTATAACCAGATTTTGAGCTTTACCGGTAACACGAAAACGCTGCCGGTTCTGTCATTTGTTCATTCCAGCTCAAAAGGCTTCTGTGCTTAATATATAAGCGAATAAATTAACATAAATACCAGAGCGCTGACACCAATGCAGGCAGCTTTTACAAAATGTAGACGGTATACCATAGGGACATTATAAAGAATGCACATTAAAATTCCAGTTGTTCGAGACATCAATAAATCTGAGAAATGCGGTTTTTGAAAATAAGAGTTTTATAAGATTGTCATTTGAAAACAATGATTTATGCATTGTACCATACTGTATTTTGCTATAACTTTAAGGAATAGAAAATTCTAAAACGCTTTTCAACTTGATCCTAAGACCATAACATACTTTGTGTGCACGTCTTAGCAAAAGGCACTGAAATGTTCATATTATATTATATATTCTTGAAAAGCGTTGCCAGCAGCGACCCGTTAGAGCACTTGCGTAACACCTGCTATCCTCCGCCTGCCTTTCTCTCTCTTCTATACATATCTAACTTTAAATGTATACATATATGACTTGAATTGCCTCCAAGAGACCGTCTTTATCGTGTGACATAATACACATAAATCGAGTATATTGGTATTCTATATATCCTTAAAGTACGATCGTACAACGCATAAGGAATCCTGCAATATTGCCTCTGTAGATAGGCTTAGTATTAGTGTATAAGTGTGCAGGAATATGGGTTTTACGTTTTACCCCAGGTCATGCTACTGCGTTTACAGTATAACAAATGCGAGCTGCTAAGACGTTCGGTGAGCACGTCTCGTATATTATTGATACATATATAATATATATACATACATAATATGTATACTATATAATGTATGAGTGCTGCTGAGCTGAGTGACTGCGAATGTGTGTGTGTGTGTGTGTGTGTTTGTGTGGGTGCTCTTACGCCTTTCGATGTCGATGACATCGTAGCCTAACCGCGTAAGTCACCATTTTACTCGTATATTGTATGGCATATAATGTATATTTGTTTTATATACCATCAAAATATAAACGTTCGGGAACATGATTTGCGCTCTTTTTCAAATGAAATCGATTTTCCTCAAAATACAGTCGCACGCACGCATATGCCAGAATAAGATGTTATGGCGATTACTTTTCTTCCACACAAACGAACAAGCACAAATACACACTCTTATGCATTAGAAGAGAAAAAGGGTTTACATTTTATTTGTGAAGCGCCAACAAATATTTACATATAATAATGATGGTACTTATGTTTTTATGTTGCGTGCAAAACAGCGAAATAAGTGTTATAGCGCGCCAGCCATACACGATAATATTAAAGATAAATAAGCTATATATAATTTTCGATTGTGTATGTCAGGTGAAGCATTGAAAACGAAGTCAAGTGATGTTTTTTGGAATATAATATTTTATATTTTTATTTGATTTCATGCAAAAGGCAATATTTGTGAATAAAATTTGAAATAGAAAAAAAACTATTATATGGTGGTATATCTAGACTATTAGATCTTTTTTTTCTTATATATAGAAAAATGTGTCTAAAATTGTCTCGACATCGATTCATATTACACCGAACTTAAACAAATGATTATTATACACTCTTAGAAAAAATGAAATTCACGCCACTTTCATGACTATAGAAAAAAAATCGTAAACCTATCAATTTACAAACACCTTTATATTATCTCCTAAAAAAGTATCAAATGTATCTTTGAAATAATACTTTTCATACTTTAGAATTTGCACCGAAAAGTTTTATTTTCACTCTTTTAAAAAGGATAAAATTATATATTTTGATTTGATGATTTCAATACATTCTTCAAATAATAATGATGAAATATAAGTATTCAAAAGAATAATTTTAAAATTTCAAAATTTGATTTATTCGTATAAATACAAAATCAAAAGATGATGATGATAATTTGCGTTTTTAGAATAGACGATATTCGTCTATTCACAATCAATGAAATTACACTTTAATAAATTATATTATATTTATTCCCGGAATCCTTAAATATGCATTAAAAAAAAAAGAACTGAACATTTTTAAGTAGTTTGTGTTTTTGTTTTATATATAATTTAATATACTTTAAAATATGTTTGAATATTTAATAATTATCAGCGATTCTCTTCCAGTTTTGTTTGTTATCGGTATACAACGATTTATACAGCTTACTGGCGACAAAAGAATCCATTATTTGTAAAACGCCGATGGATATTTACCTGTAAAGAGGAACTAAATTAGTTTAAATAAAAAATATATTTTAAAATAATATTAAGTTTTATATAATTATATTAAAATGCAATATAGGAGTAGTAAATTTGCAAAAAATGTAATGTCTGTTTAATTAAAACAACAAATATAAAAATATTTTCAGATATGCTTTGTGGAAAGCAATTGTTATTTGATAAACAAATAATTTGATAACAAATATACTAATATTTTCAGATATGCTGTGTGGAAAGCAATTGATATTTGATTAAAAAATGTATACACATTCTGCCATTGACAGTCAATATTTTTAGGATAATAAATGACACTTTTTTTAAACGTATATTATCTACAAAAATAAAAAAACTGATGTGAGCATGATGGTGTTGATCGCTCTGCTTGAATAACAATACTGGCAACTGCTTAGCACTATAACAAGCCCAAACGAACAAAAAACGACGAATATTTGTGCGTAAATTGATTTTCAGTTTACATGATTTCAAAAGAATGAAATAGCATTTATACTTTTTAGTTTATAAAGGATGGGGATTGGTTTTTAGTATTGTATTGATAAATTTTTACGGAATATTGTAAATTGTTCCAGTTGTTTATGACATGAATGAAATATGATGTATGGAATATGGCTTTGCTATTGTAGTATACTATAGATGAATGACAATATAGGTAATTAGGCTGTTTAAATGAAATGAAGTGGCATATATTTAAGGTAATCAAAAAGTTCTACACATTTTTTTAAGTCTGTAGTCGTGTAGAAATTTCCGTTTTTGTTTTAAATTATTCATGTTTTAAAAAAACGGAAATGAACAGAAACCATTACAAGTGATTTTATTGGTTATACATTTTATGGCAGTGATCACTCCATGATTGCGCTTTGAGTTCTTTGTGATATATCTTTTAATAAGATAAAAAGCGGTATCATTAATAGAAAGTTAAAGTTTTTGATAATGTTAATCATCTCATTATAAAAATATTTCGAAGAATCAAGTACGGCAAAAATTACTGTATGTCTATTATAAAGATCTATGTTAATGTCATGAGATATTTTTAATAATCCTGTGGTTGTATTGTGGTTTTTTCTAAAATTAGATATTTCGAAGATCATGTTGAAATGATGACAAAGTATTGATGAATTATAGTAACAATATAAGAAGAAAATCTAGTACAATCATATCGAGACCAACTAAAGTAAAGTAGGAATTATATTCGTCAGCAGTAAAAGTTGGAATTTCAGCAAGATATTTAGTTGTGAGCATATTCAATAAACACATTCAATAAAAGGACATTTAGTTGTAAATTATTGATTTAAAACTTTTACAATTCTGGAAATAGAAACTAATTTGACTGTGAATGTCGCAGAATAAAGATAATTATTATACATTTTTCAAATTTGTCATTTCAGAACTTTATCAAAATTTATGAACTTTTGCCTGAATAACTATTTCAATGAACTATGAAAACTTCATTAAAATTGTTAATAATTAAAAAGTTTTCAAATGTTTTTTTTTGTTTAATTTAAACAATGTACATACAAATCCCTGCGATTTTCACATTCCATTAGTCATTAACACAGTGCGGTTCAGCGTTTTGAAAACTCGCGGTTCACCATTGAAATATAATTCAAGTGTCTACATTTGTGTTTTTCCGACCATAAAATTAAACATGAATATAAAGCGCGCTTAAATGAATAATTTTGTGCGTTTGCAAACTCGCCTCTGTGGCGATTAAATCGTGCATCGGTCGAGCCGATAATTCGATAATTAGGTAATAATTATTAATTACTTACAATTTCGTTTATATTTAAATAAATGTGTTCTTTGATTGGTTTCTAATTTCTCGGGTTCTGGATAAATGTATTTTGGAATATTGAAAATTAAAAATTTATCCATATTTTCACACTTAATAATTTAATTAATTTAATTATTATAATCAAATAAACTGAAAATAATAGTTTCTTGTTTTTGAGCACATATAAATTGAATTTTATTTTTGAAGATAAATGAATGGTTAAAAATTACTATAGCAGGAAAGGAGTAATTGTAAATAGTTGTAGTTTGTCAAAGTAAGGTAACATTTAAATTAATCTACGTAATCTACGTAAATTTAGTGATGTGTGGGTGTGAGATAAATGAAGATATCAGAAAAATGTAATTATACTATGCAAATTATACTATAACGGTATTGGAATCGATTAAGTCGAAATAAGTGTTTAATCAACTGTGTATACAATAAAATATAACAATGTGCCACATTGGATATATTCAAATAATATTAATGTCTAATATTCAATATCTATCTAATATTTCTCTTTTCAAAAATACAAAAGGAGTAATTCCAGCTAGGGGAATATTTTCCATGTGATTCGGCACGAAGCTGTAATGAATCTGAAACAAAATAAAAAACATAAAATAATAAAAAAAATATAATAAGTTTTATAAATATAATCTAGCAAAAGCAAAGAGCAAGAGACATAAGAAAATATTATTTTTAGATTAATATGATAATTTGTTATTTGAATCTAAAATTCGATTTTTTACCTAAAAATAGCTGCTAATTGTCTTCTGAATGTTGATTTAAATATATGGTTTAAAATTGGAGTGTCACAGTTGTCACTAAGAGGACTGAATTCTTCCCAAGTGCATTTTCGTCACCAAATTATTTGGTGAGAAGAATTCACTGACGTGGAGTGCATTTTTGTCACCAAATCACAAAAAAAAAACACATTTCATATTATTGGTGTTGTAAAGGGATTTAGTGACATAGATGCACCCCTCTGCAGTGCATTCTTGTCACAAAATAATTTGTGTCATTAAGGAGTAACTCTGCAGTAGATAACCGACCGACGCTGGTAGTTGTTCCGATGCAGACCGACGTGTTCGGTAATGATCTCAAAATTTTAAGGAATATCGTGTTTTTCACCGATAACCTAATTTCACACCGGATTCATTGGCCACACGAGTGAGGTCATGCTTATGTGCTGTCAGTTTTGTGCTACTCCTCTTGGAGCTACTGTGCTCTAACACTAACAACACATCCCCGATGGACACTAACAACTTTGCAGGGCAAATGCGCATATTTTTCAGATATCTCTATGCACAGAGATCTATCTTGCTATTTATATTCGCAATCGTGAATCATCAATCCGGTGTGCGTCATCGCACACTGGCCCTATGTCCCACAAGGGATTACAGGATCCAATGAGAGACACTAATTTCCCCGTATTCTCCAAGGTTCAAAATATTTTATAAGCCAAAAAAAAAAGTAAAAAAAGTGTTGTTACCCCTTAATAGATTAATTATTGAATTAAATAGATCCCCAAGCGAAGACTCAGTAAGACATTTAGTAGAATATTAGCTACAATATACTGATAGCAAAATCGGTTTCGGTAAAACAGGGAAATCGGAAAACCGACCTTAATATGTTTGAAACCGAAAATCACCAATTTTGGAAGTAGACATACTAGTCTTTGAAATATGCTATAAATTAAACTATACCTTATTTGGATTGTGGTTCGAAGTAATTGTATTTCTAAATTTTCAACTTAAAAATTAGTTAATAATCAAAATAGAATATTACTTACAGTTAATTAGTAATTCTTGCTAACAAGTATTTACAATTATTAATTGGTTACTTATTTCGTGACAAGCATTCTATCACCTATTATATTAATAAATAAATAATAAAAGCAATAAATGTAAAATAACCAGAATCACTAACGAAATTTTTGGAATATTTTAAATAGGACTATTTAAATATCTCGAAAACGGAAAAGTTTTAATTAAAACATATTATAGTTAAATTGTATTTTTTTACAAAAAAAATACTTTAAAGAGAACTAACATAAAACAGAAAACGGCGATGCTAATAAAAAACCGCTTATTTAAAAAGTCTAAACTTGTTTACCTCGGACAGTTATTGAAAAAGTAATGATTAAATATTAGTTGGTATGTAGTCCATACTCCATATGTGTATGGAATACACCCTGTTGCTCAGTGGTTGTTAAAAATAGTCCAGACAATTTTATATCTATTTTTCCATAAAGAACACTGCCAATTATGTTAGTAAATATAAAATTAATTTAATTATTTATTGTATTAGGACACCCTGTGTGCAAAAACTTTATGCATCGTTCTTATTTGCGGTGGTCGCATGGAATATTGCTATATATACACATGATCAGGCGCCAGGAAATGTTGAGCTGTGGAGCATTCTTCACACCGCGCCGCATCACATCGAAAAATCTATTTTCGTTTTCCCACAAAACAATCTCCTATACGCGATATGCTGCTGTTTTTCTTTATACGAAGAGTCGTGTCGTCGTATATTGTGTGTAGTTGACAAATCGACTGAAATGTTAGAATTATAATACAAAAAAAAAAAAAAAACATAATTCTGGTTTGGTGCTCGATATAGCGCACTTCCAATTTATTATGCATTCAAAATAAATAAATAAATATATACTCGTATAAGTATTCTGTCTTACGTAATCTTTGTGTACGAGAGCTATTATTCTCAACCGACGACGAATTTTCGTGTTTGCATAGATTATACGTAACAAGTGCACATTTCTTGAGCAGCACTGAGCACTGTTTTATTAAAATTATACCAGTGGCTCGAATATTTCATACAATTACAAGTGTGTTGATATATGAATGTCGATCCCAGAATTGTAATTAAATATAAGAGCCTGGAATTTAAAAAAATGATATTGGACCTAATTGTTCAATTTTATTTGGTCAATTTCTGACCCTTATCAACGCTTTTTGTTATATAACATGCAAACTAAACTAAACTAAACTAAATCAATAGACAAATAGTCTATTGATTTTGTTCTATCGAATATTATATATATACATATTATTATTTATTTAAATTACTGATTTAAGCACTGCACTGTATAATCGTACAAATTCAATGCGATTCTGTAACAATACTGTATTTTTGTTAACAAAAAAATATAAAAGTTTATCACGTACAATCTCATTTTAACCACCCAGTGTAAAAACAAATAAAATAAAAATCAAACATCTTATTATATTCTAGGAAGTGATTTTATCTTATGTTTTTTTTCGAAACATCTCACGTTTGCCATTAATATTAAAGTAGACACTGAAGGTCATCAAAAGCTATCATACAATGGCTATGAACGATTGTAATTACATACATTTTATGTTGTTCTGTCCGGTCACAGACATAAAACACGTGCAAACGTGCGTTGTATGGAGCAGAATATTAAATGCAATTTCAGGAGAATGGTCAATGTTCATTGATGTCGATGGCCAAATGGCAAGTTACACCAGAATAACATAAAATACCAGCTTATATACAATATAAAGGAGATTTTTATTTGTATTATTAAATTACATAACCCAGAATATGTAATTTGTAGGATACATATTCGGCATATTTAGGTTTCGTTTTAAAAGAAGGTTTAAAAAGCATGTTTGAATATCGTATATAGTGTATACTGTGGAAAGCGAGTTAACCCTTTCTGGCTAAATTCATAATATAAGTAAATAAAACCCATAAACCATAACGTGGATATATATCTTTTATATATATTCTTCTTTGGTAAATAGAGCTAAAAATAAAATCAAATAGGAATAGAACGTAGTTGATTTTAAAAGCCTTTATCGTGTTCTATGTTGTATACAAAGGTACACAATTATTTAATTTCAAAAAAGTATCTGTTACTAAAATGTCCAAATTAATAAATTAATAAAGAAACTCAAACAAAAGTTTTATAGCTATTATGAAGTACTAAAAAATATAATTTTTATTTAAGCCTAATGTAAACAGTCACACCTTTTGAGGTCGGTGTTATACAAAATCGTTAAAAAATATCTGTTTTTTTCTACATAATCAAATTTTGATACATTTTGAAGAATATATTTAGGTAATTTCATAGGCTTTAAAAAGTTATATTGGTAAACTGGACGTCCGAAGAAAAACCGAATTATTTAAATATTATATAGAAAAATGTGTACAATAAAATAAATCAAAACTTCTTATCAGAGCAACACTGAATAAGTAGGGGAAGAGGTTCGGTTGTACGCTTTGTGCTATGAACAAATTAATTTGTATGTAAAAAAAGTGAATTAATTGAATGCAATGAATATTTATTCAGTATTTTGTTTTATTCAATATCGATTGCAACCAATATGTTGACATCAAAAAATGTTTCGCCACTTCTGAAGATGGCTGCTAAATTTGAGGTGTGGAATATCGTCTTACTGTATATCTTCTTTAGCCAAAGCCGATTGTGGTTAACGCGTTGGGAGGTCGCCGGTTCGATCCCGGTCCACCAGTCGAATGTAGCACTTTAAATCAGTAGGTTCCTCTTGCTGGTAATAGCCTATTTCTTAAATAGGTTATTGATTTGAAATAACGGAACATTAATGCCATCAATTAACATATACACACGCATGATGGCGTTGATTATTCACGTTTATATGCGCATTTGCCCTGCGAAGTAGTTAGTAGACACGTCAGGGCAAATTAAGAATACTAACCAACGGGGATGTGTTGATAGTGTTTGAGCACAGTAGCTCTACTTAATAACATATGTTATGAGTAGCTCAGCAAAAACAACACATTAGCATAACCCTACCATTAGTGAGAGACCAAATAAATAAAATCTATTTTTTTTATATGCGTAGTGGTTTTTTCATATTTTCCGATTTTCAACAGATATTCCAAGAGTGCCCACAACCGAGCAAAAACAAATTAAAACTTCACAAAATTTAAAAAAATATAATTCTATTTGACAGAATCCGTTCCTCAGTAGTAGTTAGGTCTCCAGTTTTCCATACCATATATAAAAAATATGCACTTGGTCCAAAGTTATGAGCCAAGAACAAAAGGGTGCTAACAACCGAATCCTTCCCCCTAAATATATGTCTCGTTTAACTGAAATTGCAATTATAAAGAAAATATTTTTTAGTTTATACCGTAGATAATTTAAATTATGTCAAATATGTAAATTTTTACTTTTTTCGATCTATTTTGGAGTATGATTTTTTTAAACTTTTTTATCGGAAACAATTTTTTTAAATTTTGAAAACAAATTGCAATAAAACAGTACTGAACCTGGCAAGACATAATATTTCATATAATATCTGCGATCACTGTTCAAGGCACGTTTCTGGCATACATATCTAAGTGCGAAAAAAGAGCCGTCAATGTTTTCCACATTATTCCAATTTGGGTCAACGGAGCACCGCATATATTAAAATATATTTAAAAGCACATTTATGTATATCTGCGAAAGCTCACCACTAAAATATGTGTACCGCATGCACATCCACGCTATAATAAATTAAGGAATCGCATAGTGAACATCTAAGGAAAGCATACATTAAATACTCAATTCCCGTGTATAGTTTGCACTCAAAATGCATGTTGTTTTATTTAAATTCATGTGTGTGAATGTATGTGGGTTTAAATATTAAACAAACAGCACAGTTATTTGTACAAGCGCACACGTAATTGCTGGTAAGTGTAATTTCAGGGTGCATTATTTTTGGAATGTATTTCTAGTATGCCACAAATCAATGCGCGCATCAAAGGAATTCTTAAAAGCCAAGGTTATGCAAATAGTTAATTGCATTTAATAATTATTTATAATTATCAGTATATATAAGGAATAATCATAATTCATAGAAGTATATATTGCGGAGTTTCCAATCACCCTCACCTCAATTATATTATATAACGACAATATTGTTGTACCTAATTAGATTTGTTCATATTTGCGCTCTGTTAACCCAAGTCATAAATATGCGGATTCTATTTCTTAAGCGAAAGAATGCGCAGGCAGTTTCTTTTTGTATGTCTGCTTATTGATCGAATGAAAACTAGTCTACAGTTACTGTGCAAGAAACTTTATATATGATGCACAATGCACTTGCACATGTTATGACTAGAGCTCATGTTACCTGGCCGCGTGCGCAGAACTAGTTTAAAGTTGTCGACTAATGAACACTGATTTTAGAATGCACACAAGTGTATATAAATACTGTAAATCTACACAGGCACAAACACCACTTTGGGAAAACGTGCATTTTCCCGAGTTCACTCGTATATTATAATCGAGTTGACTGTGGCTGAAATGTTGATGCGTTTTTTGGTCTCAACGCGAGCGGTGATTTAATTAGCCGCCAAGAATCGGTTCGTTTGTGCTTATAAAGGGTTTTTCAATAGGTGCGCTTCAACTTTTTTCCGATAGGTGCGC
>JANSTU010002204.1:0-18697 GCA_027564075.1 Bolitophila hybrida
GGCGTACCTCCTAAGATAATCAACATCATGAAAGAGATGTATGCCGGATCTTCTTGTCGCGTCTTACATAATGGCCAACTCTCCGACAGTTTCACTAGTGCACTAGTGGTCGCGGCATTCAATGGGGCCTTTACGACCACCTTCAGGACCTTGAATACGCTGACGATACTTGCTTATGCTACTTACACATCGTCACGAAGATGTCGACTCAATCTTGCGATTTCTGCAAGCCTAGTCGGCCTTCGAACCAACGCAAAGAAGAAGGAAGGAAGGAAATGCGGCTTAACACAAGCGAACGGGTGCAGCCCATCAAACTAAACGGTGAACCCGTTGAGTTTGTTGATAAATTCTGCTACTTCGGAATCTTGTTAAATGTTGATGGAGGCACAGATATTGACATATGTGCCCGAATCAACAAAGCCCGCTCAGCCTTTGCGATGCTCAGCGTCGTCTAGCGCTCCCCTTCATCGAATGACTGTTTAGCCGCTTTTGTTAAGTACAAAGCTTTTACACATAAAACTATTTAGTTCACATGTACTTTTTGTTGAAATAAAATAAAGAATTAAATTAAAGAAACAAGCATTAAGCGAAACCGCATTCGGCGAAACGGCGCACATTCGATGCATACGTATCTAAATTTTATCATCTCAATAAATACCAATCTGCCTACCGTGTAAGTATAGAACCGGGTCTATCTCTTCTCTTATTCAAAAGATTCTTCTTGATTTCTCTAAGGCATTTGATACCTTAAGTCCCCAAATCATGTGTGAGAAAATAACAAATAAATGTAATTTCAGTTCATCTCCTACTAATCTGATATCTAACTATTTATCACATCAGCATTTTGCCGATGACTTCCTGATTTATCATTCTGGCACATTAAATCAGAAGGTTCCTCTTACTATTATTATCCTATTTCTGAAATAGGTTATTGATTTGGAATAACGGAACACTAATGCCATCAAATTAACATATACACACGCACCCTGTATAGAACAATAAGTATGCTGATGGCGTTGATGATTCACGATTCCGAATATAGAGATATCTCAAAAATATGCGCATTTGCCCTGTAAAGTTGTTAGAGTCGTGTCAGGGCAAATTAAGACTCCTAACCATCGGGGATCTGTTGTGAGTGTTAGAGCACATAAGCTCCAATAGGAGTAAAGCACAGCACATTAGTATGTCCTGACCAGTCATGTGAACCCATAATAGTCAATGAATCCGGTGTACGTCATAGCATACTGGCCCTATGTCCCACAAAGTCTTTACAAGATCAAATGAGATAATTAAATATTAAATTCTCATTTATGGAAACATATATCAAAATAAATCCATACGAAGCTATCCACAAAAATCACAGTGAAAATGAATCATCAACCTGTTGAAGGGTTATGATTATGTTTAAAAAATCATTTGTACTATATACAGCCAGCATGCCTTTAAAGTCTTCGCTAGTTTGTTATAAACTATTTTACAGTGGATCATCGATTGAGTTCGATCATTATTTTTTAAAGATCGAAAAAACGCCTCTAATCAAATTTCAGTGTTTTCATGCGTATTGAATATTGCTTCACTATATCCTGACTGCCAACTTAATCACTCATAAGTATCCATGGAAACCACAAAAAAACACAACAAAACAAGTACAAACCATTCCGATAGAAATCATTCGATATCTTTATAGAATCGGCCACAATATTTATACACACATATTCAAATATAATATATTTAAAAAATTCATTGCAACAAATGGCAAACACTTTAATAACTATGGATTATCTGGATGTGGTGTGCAACGGAAAGTCATCGCGACGTTCATCGATAATTTCAACAAATACAAGAGGTGAATTAAAAATCGATATAAAGCTCAGCGTTTGCATGCATCTTAAACTTGAACTTAATATATGCTTTTTTAAACAGTACACAATTGCGTAGTAGATTGTAATATTGACGTAGAGATAATGATGCATTTTTAAAACACCTTTTTAATCTCTGATGTTTAGAGATCGATATGAAAAATATAAATGCATATTTAGTATTAAAAGAGTTTTCAGTAGACTAGTAAGTAGAAGTTGATCATTTTGGATTTCTTTGCATTTACATTTACACAGAATCAATAACAACCGAATTATCAGAGAACATGAATTGGCTGGTGCACATGCTGTACGCTAGGGAAGAGTTCGATGCATGTAAGCGACTTATTGCGTATCAGCTTCAAGAGAATCCAGAACAGCAAGAGTACCTGTATTTCGTTAAGGTATGTATCAAGTATTCATTATGGAAATAATTGTAAATTTTGTTTGACTGCAGGGAATTATTGCGCGCCTGGAAGGAGATCCACAGGAATCTTTACGATGTCTACAGAAATCATTGGAGATGAGTCCGACAAACTCGGACAATTACAAGGAAATCGGGAAAACTCTGTAAGTACTTTATTTTCAGTATACATATTTAAATTAAAAATGTTGTCCCAAGTTATTCCCTTGGCCGTTGGAAACAGTCTCTGGAAGTTTTCCTCAAAGCAGAAACATTGTTACAGCGACCAGACCATGAGATTTATCAATTTATCGGTATATTTTAAGTAAAAATATGTTTATAAGACACTCTCAATTACTTCATACATTTAACTATAGGTGAGCTTCTCTTTCGCAATGTTGGACAACCACAATCCGGTCTCTCCTCCGCAAAAGATTACTTCAATAAAGCCGTTCAAAGTGGTCGAACCATTGGCAGTTATCAGAGACTCGCAAAGATCTACAAAGAAGAACATAACTATCCGAAAGCAATCGAAATGCTTGAGAGTAGTCTACAGTCCGTTGCCTCATATAATTTTATCTATATACACTTTTATCATATTTTTTTTATCTTCGCCAGGATTGTTCCAGAAAGCATAGATGTACTCACTGACGTCGGTATTCTGTACCTGAAAGTTAACGATACCAAGAAAGCGTTCGATAAGCTCTTCGAAGTGACACGCATCGATGAGAAGTGCTCAAGAGCCTTGATCGCTTTGGGTGCTATTTTACAGGTAAATTGTTTCTTCTGACGGTAAAGTTTGAAAGATGAATATCGTCCTTACATAATATAACTTGGGTTTTTAAATCTGTGCATCACACAGTTGAGATCTCTTTCATACTATAGGAAAATATGCTATAATCACCAGCACCCACATGAAATCAGAAAAAAACGATTTTACATTTGCTCCAACACCGCAAACTTAAAAGGCTATTTTGGATTCACTTCTAAAATAGTAAATATTCCTCCAGATACCCTTTGTCTTTTTCCTCTTAAGATCGTCATTCAGAAATTGGCCGAATAGATGTTTGGCTGAATAAGCCATTTAACCGAATGTGAATGGATATCGAGTTGCTGCACAGGCATCTTATTGCAAGTAGAGATGCAAATGATGATCCTTATGTAACGGCGTTGAGCTTATATTGGATATTGTGTGATATTCCACTAAAAAAAACAAATATATAATGAATACTTAATTATTTTTGAATTCAATATTATTTGCGAATTAAGAAGAATTAAAGTGCTGCTGAACCTGTTTTTCGTCTTCAGTGGACAGGTCCAAATTTTCGGCGTTGGAGTTGCCTAAATTGTAGTATCTAGCTCGAATCTTTTTCGAAAAAGTACACCTAACAAATCAGCGCCGATGAGGATGACAATTTCACCGGCGTAAACTATAGTGTATACATGTCTATGTAACGAAGGTGTGGCTTGTGGGCCAGAGCCAAGAAGTTTGCGTGCAAGTTCCATTATTGTTCCAGACGAAGATTGGATGGTTTAGTGAACCGATTACAGATTCATCTTTGAAATTACAAGGTTCATGGAAGCAAGAGCTGGAACACCCAAATTTTCGTTTTGTTGCGGTTATGAAATTCATTCACTTCACAAAATTGACCATTGCAGTAATAGAAGCTTTCGTAGCCAACGTAGAGAAAACAAAAGTACTTGCTTACTTCACGACGATTGCGGACCAATATTACGATGGACCGCTTTATAAAACTTATAATAATTGGCGGATAGGTTAAAACTCCGACCTTTGTTATCTATTCTGTAAGCAGGGCATAGTGGCTATCGCAAATATCATTCGTCTGTGATTGGCAGGCCACTTGTGTTGAATGGACGGGAACGAGCGAATGTTAAAGTCCAGTATTTCTAGGTTCAATACAAGGCCAAGTTGTAGATGGATGATAATATCTGATCTTAGTCGAATTGGGGTCAGCAATTAGACTGCCAGAGCTTGTGAACGTTTAGTTCGGAGAAGGGAAGTTAGAAGTTGGAACAATTCACTCTTATTAAATAGAAGACTAATTATGCCAACATTACAGTAGTCAGAAAATTGTTCCTGAATCTCAAAATGAATATAATATATAAGGTATATGAATCCTTGTCAATAGCATATATCTTTTGCATTTTTCATCAACTCTACACTGATATGTTTTCAGTTCCTGCCGGTTCATGTTTGTCTTTTCGACGTATCTTTTTTCGCGGTGTACATTCATCCCCGACAAACAATTTAACGTTACAAATACGTTCCTTCGGCGTTGTCACTGTTAAACTACGTATAATGCCAATATAACCAACCACTTTTTATATTTGGTGAACTGTTCAAAAACATTAATAGTTGCACCGGGAGTGTTAAAAGATCAATCGTCCAAATAGCAAACTACATATAATTTGTTTTGCGTTGTCTCTCTTACAGGGGTCGCCATGTAAGGTTTTTTTTTTAAATTAATGAGATATAGCAACCCAAAATTTTGTGAACCTCCTCACGTGGCCGCCTATTTTTTTTAAGTATGTCGATCAGAACTGGGACTGGACGTTGTCTCAGCCATCTGGCTTAAATGCTTTTCTGGTACCTAACCAATCTTCATGATTAGTTAGGTCTCTTTTATTATCGTCAAATCTACATTGTTTAAATTAAAATTGTTATTCTTATTTAGTCGAAGAATGACGTCGACGGAGCCCTCAACAAGTACAAGCTAATCGACACATCGCAACAGGACAGCGCCGAAATATGGAGTAACATTGGTCTCTGTTTTTATAAAAAGAAAAAGTTCGTTGCAGTAAGAGAAATAGTAACCCTTATGGCAAATTAAATTTATTAAATACCATAATTACGCAGGCCATTGCTTGTCTAAAGAAGTCCGTCTGGATGTCACCGTTGAACTTTAGCTGTCTGTATAACTTGGGTCTGGTATATCTAACAGGTTTTGTATATATATTTATTTTAAACTAGATTATTAATATTATATTTGTTTAGCTGGTCAATTTGCCAGTGCTTATCATACGTTCGCAGCAGCAATAAATCTACGTCCGGAGAACGCTGAATGCTACATGATGCTTGGAAGTGAGTATAGAAATTTGGTAATTTAGCTTATTCTGTACATCCTTTGTTATATTTAGTGTGTCTGAAACAACTGAAAGATCCTGAAAATGCATACCTTGCCTTTGAGCGTTCTGCCATGCTGCCGGATGCAATCAAGAATCCCACAATTTACCTAAACTTTGCGATATTCTGCTGGGAAACTAATCGGACGGCGCATGCACACTTGAACTTGGCAAATTTTATGAAAATGACCGAGAGTATGACTGTCCGACCGGAGGTGATTATTTTTTTATATTCGCTCGTTGTAGACAATTAAACCGTTTTTAAATGTATATGTTATTAGCACCTGAAAATGGCCAAAGTACTTCTGCTTAACTTGCCAGAAAAAAGTGTGGATATGCCGGGTGAAAGTGATAGCACACCAAAAACCACAGACGATGAAGAATTTGTATAATAAACAATCTATTTTAACTTTTCTCTTATTTATTTGGTTTAAATAATAAATGCACAACAAGTTTGTGGAATTGAGATTATTCGGCTGTCAAATTCATTCGTTTGCATTGTGTCAATCCTTAAAATGGATACGATTCGTTCATTTCGAAAAGTACCTGTGCAATGGTTCGACTGGACTCAACGTTACTGAGTGCTACGCCTGCCAAGTGTGGTTCATAGTACCGAAGACTCCTATTAAAAATAAATCAAATCAGTGCTACTTTCAATGTTTATATTATAAACAAAAAACCAACCTCTTTGCCGAACTGGTGTAGTTAACGAGGTTACGTAGAATTAATGCGGCCGTCAGACGAATACTCTTCGTGACTGGTCCTTCATTTTCATCCTGAATATTTAAAGAGCAATAAATACAAATTTATTTTAAAATAGAATAAAACCCACCATCATTTCCTTGGGATTCACGAAATCTAGTGCATGTCTTTTAATAGCCTGCATTGCCGCACTTGCTGTTGGCGTAGAACCACTTGATGATGTAGACAGTGCTGGTGATGCTGTTCCAGCTACGTTCGACTCACTGCCAGAAGTTGCCGAAGGGTTCTTGATAATCGTTACAGGTGCCGTAGGTTGATTACTCTGAACACCTGTAGATACACGCCGTTGTGCAGCATTTTTGAAGGACTAGATAAAAATAGATATAAACTCATATTATAAATAAATAAAAAAAATATTGAACTCACCTCTGTCGTACAGTGCCGATCGAACAGATGCGTCATAAGCGAAAATCGCTTGCGTGGCAAATTGTCACAAAGGTTTGGTCCTGGACCCCATTGGCAGTAGATTTCTGCAGCCGGGTCAATTGTGTCTGGACAATGTACGGCACATGTGTGCATAAACACTTCGTTGGCCGACCGAAACTTTTTTCTGAAGCGTAGAAAGTGGAAATACAGTTTTTGTTTTTAAATTTAAATAGTAAAAATGTTGGCTTACTTTGTGCATCCACGCCAGTCACAAGTCCACAGCCAGCTTCCATCATCTTCTTCTGTTTTAATCGATGCCATCTTTATTGGTGTCTCTGGTGCTACTTTTACCGTTTCAACGATACTAGGTGCAAAACTAGTTTTTTTTTGTTCTACCAATTCGGGTTGCTGTTGAACTGACGGCGGCAGATTCATTTGCTGTTGCTGCTGCAGTTGCTGTTGTGATACAATTTGGGGTTGTTGTGTGATGGCTATGTGTTGTTGAATTTGTGCTCCGCCACTCATTATGATCGAACCATTTCCTGCAGCCGAAATAATGGCATTCGTTTGTATGGTTGAATTGGATTGCATTATACTGGCTGCCGTAGACATTGGATGATTCATGATTACATGATGTTGTACAGGTCTTGGCATCTGTGTCATAATCATTTGTTGACCTTGTTGTCCGGTCATGATAACCTTTTGTGGTGTTCCGGGTGTAATTATCTGTGGGCTATTTTGTTGAACTACTTGCTGTGTTACCATGCCACCGGGTTGTTGAAGGAAGTATATGGTTTTAGTGGCTGCTCCGGGCTGCTGAGATGTTTGTACGAGAACCGTTTGATGCTGTTGCTGTTGTGGAGCCTGCTGTGCAACCAGATACGTTTGACCTTGATTGTTTGTGGCTAGCATGTATTGTGTCGTCTGCTGAGGCTGTTGCATCACGGGCTGTATAATCTGTTGTCCAATTTGTTTTTGTATTTGGAAATTCTGATTTGCTGGAACTGAATTGCCTGAATGCTGAAGTATCACCGGTACAGTTTGGTAGCCGGACTCTGTTTTGATAGTAGCTGTTGCCTGAGTTCCCATCTGCTGTTGCGCTGTGTTTGTTGGTGACATAATGATTGGCTGTTGATTTGGTGACATGATGATTTGTCGTTGTATCGGCATAGCGATGATTTGTTTAGTTTTTTCCTGTTGTTGCTGCTGCATAGTTGGTTGTGCTGGTGCCTGAGTAAACTTTAGCAACTGTGGTGGTTGTTTAATATCTTCTTCCTCTTCCATATCTTCATCTTCGAGTAATGATGCGGCTAGTTTGGCGTAAAGATTAGCAGCATTCGAAGATGGTGTTTTCTGGACGACTTCCTCTTCTTCGGTTGAGTCAATTTCAATAGGATCACCTTCTTCGCCTGTTTGTCTTTTAGTCGGTGGAATTACTTCACTGCTTTCTACGATTGCATCAAGTTTACGCTTCAAAGAATTATCGGCGGCACTGTTAAATGGCGGCTCTAAAGATTTACGCTCAAGCAGATCGGCTAGCATTTTGTTAGAGCTAACCACTTGTGATGGTTTCGTTAGAGAATCCTTGGAATCGTCATCGGTAAGGACTATCTTTGAGATTGGTATCAGAAGACCTTCAAATCCACTAAATGAATTCTCGTGATCATCAAGTGCCGGTGTGGTGGGATTCATGCTTGCAACACTTGAGGTGATGGACAAATTGCCTGTCGAGTTTGAGTCTTCGTCTAATCTGCTTACTGGCTGACTTTTATTAACTCCACTGAGAGGAGCAAGTGGTGGAACAGGATCCCAGTTTGAATTTGTTGAGTCTGGCTCCATTTTAGTCGGGTTCGTTGACGGTAACGAAGATGTTGACGAGGATACAACTGATTTAACAAATGTCGTTGGCGGTTGCTTTACAATGTTAATACTGCTTGAAATGGTTGATGTTATCGTCGATGAAGCGATTGAGACGCCGCCAGTGTTTGAGGCAATGACCTGTTGTTGCTGTTGAGCTATTTCTTTTTGTTTCTGCAAATGCTGTCGTTGCGCCACCTTTTAGAACATAGATACATCAATTAGTCATTTATTTAAATTTAAAGATACAAATATTTGATAAACGAAAAATAAACGGAACGCTATAAAAACAAAAAAAAACGGGGATGCGATTTAGTTGAAATCTTCACACACATGGAATTAAGTTGTCTTCTTAACTAATATCATGCCTAACAAATTGATGCCTTTTTAGAATTATTAATGCTACATTTTTTTTAGTTTACATTAATAACATAAAATTATTATTTCCCCACTGGATCCGCTTTACTCACAGAATGGCCTGTCTAACCCGTATTGGACATCAGAACAACGGTATTAAGTTAGAGGTTAGTGAACACAAATACGGTTACCTGATGCACTAAAACATTCGGAGCAATCAGAGAGGACGACACAACGCTAGCGCCGGCAGCAGCAGCAGCGTGGCTATACTCAACGGTGGTTACCTTGTTTGCCAGTAGGCTTTTTATGAGAGACGTTTGAGATGACGCGGATACAGATGTAGACGGAGATGAAGACGATGTTACACCGGTCACTGTGGAACTGTTGCTACTTACGACAACAACGTTGCTGCTTGGATGGCTTCCGCTTGCTGTGGCATTCATCATAGTGGTTTTGGGCATCTGCTGGTGGGCCATCACCATCATCGTTTCGCCGGTCTGGTTGCTCAACACTTGCTGCAGGATCTGAGTCTGTGGTTGATGCTGGGTTAGTTGTTGTTGTTGCTGCTGTTGCTATGTTTAAATGAAAATCATATTCGGGTTATTAAAAATCGTACAGGAATGAACTCACATTTTTGGCGTTTAGATGAGCTACCAAAAATGAGTTGGTTGTTGGCTGTATGGATGACTGGATGACGCTAGAATTTTGTCTCAGCATTGTCGAAGTATCCCGTTTAACACTTACTTCACTAGACGGGTGCACCTGTGCCTGCTAAAAAAATTATATTACATTAGAAAATATAAAAATCTATAAAATTTCATGAAGAAAAAAACTTACCAAAATCGATCCCTTGTGGACGACGGCCAGTGGTTTAGCTCTGATTCGAATGCCTTCATAGTAAAGTGCTGAAGATTCAATATTGTTCTGTTTTACCTTGACACTATTTGGACCAACAGTGCCTCCAAAAACTGATCTCACACAACGCGGAAAATGCATTGGTGTCACTGTACCCACTCGACCAATCTTAGCACTAGCTGCAATGTACATTTTGTAAAGATCCTGCTGGTCAATACGACAGGTTAGTGCCATTACAGGCTCGAATGTGGCACGCAACCAGGCTAGAGCAAATTGTTCGTTCTCCTGCAGTGCTTGCTGTTGGGCATGTTTTGAGGCCACAGTATTGGTGGATACTACAATGCTATTGTTCTCTTTGATGACAGGTGGTGGAGATTGAATAATTCGCACTGGAGTTGGCTGAGAAACTGGAACTGTCTGGTATTGTGCTGGAACTGCATTTGAAGCAGGTGGCAATGATTCTAGAGATTAACAAATTAATATTATGTATTTTAAATATTTTAATTATTTTTTAAAAATATTACTTTGTGAATCCGTGGTAAAAGTAGACAAAGTATTTGATGTGTTTCCATCTAGTTGATGCATCGACGCGGATACTGTTTGAAGTGTAGACATTTGAGATTGGCCGTGTTGTGATCCGACAGTGTTTCCAGTCATTTGTGTGCTATTAAGCATATTCGTTGGAACAGTTTCTACGACTCGCATCAAAATGCATCCGTCTGGACCGTAGCTTTGAGCTTCAACGGTTACAAGTGATACAAGGGCATCAACAATACCTCGGACCTGTACAAAAGCCAGACATGACTTCTCACCGAGTGAACTTAGGGCATAAATGCATTCAAGTGTGTACAGTAATAACATAATGTCATTTAGTGACAGGAACAGGCATATTTGTGCGTATGTTTTCTTGTCTAGGCACTTGTGCAAAGGATCTTCGTTGCTTTCTCTCAGACAGAGCTTATGTAAGATTTCTAGGCAACTAATAATGACACCTCGGTCAGGACTTTCTAGACCATCGGATACTGTGGATAATAATGATCTTGTTAAATCGTCAGCAGCAGGATCGGCTAGCTCTAATTCAGGTGCAATGTTTCCGAGCATATCAAGACCCATGTGATGTAGATTACCCCAGCGAATGTTTGAGCTCATAACCAGAAATCGAATGAACGATTTGTTACGTACCAAAACTGGCAGATTTTCTTCGATAAACGTGAGATTTCGCAGAATTGAGGCTATTTGATGAACACGCTGGCCAATATAATCATGCGTGCCAAGACCACGTCTCAGGTTTAGAAAATCCATTGGGCCAAGATCGTCAAGTTCACTGGGTCCCGAATTGAGTCCGTCCTCGAATACTTCTCTTTCAGAATCTTTGCGGCCAGACAATGCATGTTCTAGTTTATCTTCAGGTGACTGATAGTAGTCCTCATATGACAGTTCTAATATATCTGGTTTATCGTGTAGACAGTCTGACCAGAATGACTGTAGCGAATTTTTTCTAATCTTTGAGTAAAATTCAATGAAAAGTACTCTTAAGGTAACTATAAAATAGTAATAAAATTAGTAAATATTAAAAAAAAATAGTTATAAATAAACTTACAGTGAGAATAAACGCCAGCATGACCAAGGAGGACTTCTAAAAGTCTTGGACAATGATCGATTTTAAGTGTGTGCTTGCTTTCGTTTGCCATAAGCGTACAAACGTTAATGGCAAAGTCCTGTTCATTGGGAAGTGGTGACATCAAGGACATTATGAGACGATCATATTCAGTGGACTTGTAGAGCTCAGTGGAGAGCTTGTGCATCATACGAAGGCTATCGGACACAATGTGCTGACCATGATTGTATTTTAGTGGTACTTCGTTAAGATTTTTGTTGTTCCATTTTTTATGACGATTATCTTCGTCAGGATCGTCAGCACGTTCATTTTCTTCGCCTTGAAAATTGACTTTTTCGTAACGATCCAAGTGTCTCAAGTAGATTTGCTTTAGAGCCACTGATGCATTGACGCAACTTTTAGGTAAATTAAATTCCGGTACCAAGTCTTCCCATTCATTTCGATAATTGATCTAAATACAAAATTTATTAGATTTTGAATAATTGTAATTAATATTGATGCCTTACCTTTGCCCATCCTCCTCGACCGGTAACCAGACTGTAGAACTTGTGCAAGTCTATCTCTTGTCCATTTATACGGGGTACTCGTGCAATGGGCGTACTTTAAGTATATACACATATGTTACCTTTATTTAAATTAAAATACATTTTATAAATCGCTTACCCTTTCATGTCGTGAAACTGGTACAAATCCCGCAAAAAACTTGTGCGGTCGCGTTCGTCGTCCACCCGCATAAAGCCGCCTTTGCGGGCCGTCTGCGGCTTTGTGAAGCTACTGAACGAATCCTCGTTAATGGAGGCCATCGACAAATTTCCCTGGGACGAATCCATTGCGTCCGGGTTCGCTTTGCACAATTTCGTTTTTTTCGGTCAGAAATTTCAATGTTTGCAGAGAGTTTATAGCGATTTTTTAAAATTAAACAGGATTGTTGTTGTTTGTTTGACGCTTGACGGACATTGAATTATTTTGTATCTCGACGTTGCGTTGGCAGCACTGATTAGAGCTCGTGCCGTTTAGCTATATGTGTAGATATTATCTGCATTACCTACCGTGTGTGCGTGAGAAGTGAGAATATGTAATATATTATATTCACATAATATGTATGTGTAAATAATAATAATATGTAAATATGTAATTTAAATTTAAATATCGCTATTAAAATATATTAATGTAAATAAATAACAATTCAACTATCAGAATAGAGCTCAATATATTAATGTAAATTAATATTAACATTCTGTTAAAATGGTAAGCAAAAATGAATGCGAGGTGTAAACCCTAATGTGTGTAATAATTTATATAATTAATACATGTACAATAAATATAAAGACATATTGATTTTCTATATTGTTGACACCGGCAAAAAAATATGTGTTGTGAATAAGTATATTAAAACGCAATGTCATTTTTTTGTAAGTGGACCAAAATTACTAAAAACTGACTCACTTTTTGTTTTCCGAATAACGACCCCGAGTAAAATAATTTTAAAAATAGGTTGGGTTCGAAATGTCAGTTGTATATTTTGACAGCTTGGTAGGAAGTGGCCGTTTTCGATAAAGTGAGTAAATTAGAATTAGGCCTGCTGATAATAATACATTTGTCGGGAATGTTTTCGGCGTAGATTTCAGTCAGTAATAGTCCAATAAAAAAATAAATCGTATACGTCCATCAGCTATAATTATCTTCGTATTTATCTAGTATAAACAAATAATAGATTAAATTTCAAGTGAAACTCCACATCTATACCTATTTTTGGAATTGAGCAATAAAAAGCCAACTTCATTGCGCATATGAAATAAATGCTACTCTTTATTGACATAATGCTAATAACAAAAATGGCGACGCAAAAATGTCAATAGTCAAGCCGCAACAAATATATTTTTCGAGAATCTGTACATTGTACCAATAAAAATAAACGTACACTTAGAAATCATGACTTAATGTGATTTTAAATTAGTCCTCTTTAAATTGTATGCACAAATATCAGAACATTTGCATGTTTTTTGGTGTTCTAGGCAAAAACACAAGTTGTTGCCGTTGTCCTTCTCGCTTTGTCGATAAAGGATAAACATGTCTCGCACTACAAAGAGCACTATTGTATGGGCTTTAATTGTGTCCGTAATTGTGGTAAGCAGTGATTCAGACTTTGAAGAAGGATACTGTGCTCCATACAATGGAAAAGTTTGCAAATCGTTCATAAGCAGCAGTCAGGTGTGGTACAGTAGTAGAGAGGATGCAAACGGGGGCTGGGTCAACGAACAGATAACGACCGGTTTGTGGGAAGAGATGATAGCTGAACTGAAAGGACTGTGTCGGATAGCAGCTGAGGTTATTATTATTAAAAATATTATTCAATATTTTTGCCTGATAACATTTTTTCTGTTAACTTTCTAGAAATTGTTGTGCGCCTATGCATTTCCCCAGTGTGTCATCAAGGATGGGCTAACTCAAAGACTACCATTGTGCTATGAAGATTGTGTGGCAACACACCAACAGTTTTGCTACAATGACTGGGCTCTGGTCGAGGATAAGAAAGAAAAAGGATTCTTTTTTAAATCTCGCCGTCATTTTCGTTTGCCAAATTGCGAATCACTGCCAAAGTACAATCGAACAGTTCGACCACCAACCTGCTCATATGTAGGTCTTACAGAAATAGATCCCGAAGAAATAACTTGTAAGATTCATTTTAGTTTTTCAATTTCTATTTTGTATTTAAAATCTTATTTGAATTTAGATGACTGTCGAATGGGAAATGGTCGCTATTATATGGGCACGGTGAATGTTACACAGTCGGGTATACCTTGCCAGAAATGGGATGAACAGCATCCTCACAAACATATCCAGCCACCTAATGTATTCCCACAAGTGCAGAATGCCGAAAACTATTGTCGTAATGCAGACGCCGAAGAGCCGTATCCGTGGTGTTATACTATGGACCAGTCGATGCGTTGGCAGTGGTGCGATATTCCATTGTGTCGTAAGTTACTTTTGTATAAATGTTTAGTTCTCATTTAATCGGTTATTGATTGTATAGCAAATTCTTCGGATGCAACTGTAAGGGACAAGGCTCACGATATCTCAATGGAATCATTTTTTACACCGTTTATGATCTTACTCTTGTCTGGTATTGGTTTGGTTGGTATTGTTGTGTTGCATTTGCTTGTGCTGCTCGGCTACAAAATTGTAAGGCACAATCGAACTAGAGAACAAATGACTGGTGGCTATAATGCTGCAGCAACCCAAGAAAATCAAAATATTGATTTGAATAAACTACCGAGTAATCAAGCTTATCACGAAACTGGAGCATTGCTCAATCCAAAATTGGAAACGCTAGAATATCCCCGAAACAATATTATATATGTTCGAGATTTAGGTCAGGGTGCGTTTGGTCGTGTATTTCAGGCGAAAGCTCCTGGTTTGATGGCTGGCGAGGATTTTACGTTGGTAGCCGTCAAAATGCTTAAAGACGATGCAAGTCAAGACATGCAGGTGGATTTCGAGCGTGAAGCATGTTTACTGTCAGAGTACGATCATCCAAACATCGTTAAACTACTAGGCGTCTGTGCTGTTGGAAAACCGATGTGCTTGTTGTTTGAGTTTATGGCTCGTGGTGACCTCAACGATTTTCTGCGTACAAATTCACCGTATAATACCCAACCACAAGTGGATGCGCCACCACGAACGGAACTGTCACATCCAGATCTTTTGACAATTGCTCAACAGATTGCCGCCGGTATGGTATATCTGTCCGAGCGTAAATTCGTGCACCGTGACCTGGCCACACGAAATTGTCTAATTGACGAAAATATGGTAGTAAAAATTGCCGACTTTGGCCTGTCGCATAAAATCTACTTGCAGGACTACTACAAGGGTGATGAACACGACGCTATACCAATCCGTTGGATGCCTCTGGAGAGCATTCTATACAATAAATACACACTGGAATCGGACGTATGGGCATTTGGTGTATGCCTATGGGAGATATTCGCATTTGCCTTGCAGCCATACTATGGAATGACTCATGAAGAGGTGGTTAAGTATATTAAAGATGGTAATATGCTAAACTGTCCAGAGAATACACCGCTGGTAGTGTATAATCTAATGCGCCGGTGCTGGAATCGCAAGCCAATGGATCGACCTAGTTTCGGTGTAATTTACCAGGCCATTCAGCAGATACGTTACGACTATGATCACAAAGCGTATCGTTAGAATCGATCAGCAGGATATCATTCCGAGTGAGCCAACGAAATGTTTTTTTCTATCGATCTCAAATTTGGATTGTTCGACCGAATCTTATACGTGTCCAATAGAACTGCATTTATACTTTTAAGCATTTACCAAAACTGTATATAATTAGGATCCTTTGTTTAAGCAAGTATTTAGTATATAATAAAATATATACAATAATATATAAATATATATTTATATAATAGCATTATATTATACAATAAAGCAACATAAATTGCAGCTAGATTTAATGTGACAAAATATACAAAAAAAATACATAATATATTATATGGTTTCCTGTGCTACACAAACAATGTACATTTTACAATAGTGTTTAAGTTAGTCACTTACTAAGTCGTCGTGTGTGCTGCCATTTGCATGTTAAATGACATGCATTTGATGCAGTTATTTGTGTTTTATAAAATTAGACGATTACAATTTCTAACTCCTTATATATAGTAAACATAATAATATATAAAATAGCAGCTACTGTACTTTTTTTAAGTGTATTTCGCGCACGCCAACCACAAAACTAACGTATATATATATTTATGTGTGTGATTTTTCTGTCTTGTGACTATGTGGACTGGCGCTGCTTCCTTTTATAGATGTGTTTTTTTATATAATCATTATTATATCAACCTTTTTCTATTTAATTAAAATAATACATTTTTAAATGAAAATACATCTGCTCGGGATTTATTTTTTAATTAAACTTTGTAGGAAATCTATTTTAATGGATATGTATACAAAACAATAATACTGAAAATTGCTGTTCACGTACCAACTCATATTAAGAGACAAATAAACTGTTATAAAATAGATGCACTTCGAAGCTTTTTCGGTAAAAAAATTATTTCAGGGTTCTTCTTTACACTTAACTTAAAGTTAATTAGATAAAACACAAATGACTAGTCTTAACAAAAAACAAGAATTAACAAGTATGTTTTACAAGAGTCTTCCAAAACCTCGACCAAAGCCACCGCCCAGTCCTCCGAGGCCACCAAATCCTCCGCCCAAGCCACCCAATCCACCTAATCCACCTAATCCACCAAATCCACCTGAGAGTGCTCTGTATCCACCATGACCACCAAGTCCACCGAGACCGCCACTAAGTCCACCAAAACCTCTTCCCAATCCTCCACTGAGACTTCTACCTAAACCGTGACTACCACCAAAGCCTCCGCCGAATAGGTCAGCTCCACCGAATCCACTACGACCACCAAATCCACCATAGCCGAATTGTGCAGTTTCCGAACCATCTAGGTCTGATTCACTCGAATGACTGCCATGGTTTGAATATCTCGAATCATGATACGAGCCCAATGCTTCTGAGAATAAAAGAACTTTTGTAAATAAAATAATTGTTCATATAATTTATAATGTTTACCTGGATTCATGAGCTTAAAGGATGCGTGTTGACCAAGACAAATCGAAGTTCCAGCGAGCAAGAGTATTACCTGTAATCCATTTAAAATGTTATTGATCGCGCTCATAACGAAAATTAAATTATAATATAATATTCACTACACAAACCTTGATCATCGTAATGATTTCGTTTATAAAAATCACTTTAAAAAGATGAAGCTAAATGTTCACTGAATACAGTCTATAACGTAGATCAGACTCGGTATAACCGTGTATAGTGCTCAGTCTCTTATTTTATAGTTACAATTTGAAAATTCCAAAAATGAAATGGTAAGAAAGTTACGCTTCGCTGGGAAAGCATTTTCTGGGGATTGCACATTTGTCATGTGTCTGGGAGTGTCTGCGTGTGTATGTGTGATCAAACAGCACACTGGCAACGCACAATACAATTAATAAAATCTTGTCTATGCAGTTTTCTGCGTCCGGTCAATTAAATCAGTCTAGTATTGGCCAAGATAAATACCTTTGTATTGCAGTTTAGAAATGATTTTTTTTTAATTATTATGTGCTTACAGTTTGTTTGATATAAACTCAGATATCTTAATATGAAATAATAACTAATTATACACTATTTTTTAAAGAATATAAGACAATTTCAAATTGATTTACTTAAATCTAATAAAATTATGTTGTGTGGTGTTTTTTAACGAAAATGATTTTACAAATGAGTTTTTTGCTAATATTATCAGAGCAATATCATGGTCAATTGCGCAAGGGGTTTCAAAAAATGAACGTATAAATCTTTTGATAGTCTTGATATTTTTCCAAAAATGCCGAGAAAAGGTACAAGCTTGGGTGATGTTTTTTTTGGTATCGTGATAGCGTAATGTCGGTTGTATGTCAAGAGTTCATAGCTTATAACGGTGAAATCCAGCGTGATTTTAACGGTATATAGGAGACTCCTACTTGATTGATTTCATCCCGGCTTCTACTAATATGCATGGTGTCGGGCATGTTTTAAAGGTTCAGTAAACAGGCGTACTGTACTGTGGTGTACTGCGTCAAGCTTTTTTATATAGTTCTTTTTGCAGAAGAGTAGACAGCGCTCCCATAGTCTAATAAAGGTAGAACTGTTGCGTCGTGTATTTTTAGCAAATGTTTTTTTTCTTTAGGGTGCCATTTTCATGGATGTTGGATCGTGAGAGACTTTGTGCTTCTTGGGCCTGGAAACATTCATTAATAACGATATTAATAAACATTAAGTTATAAGTTAAGTTAATTTATGTTTACCATGCGCCCTTTGATTTGGGTATCAATTATTTCGTGGCTACAGGTAGTATCGTATATGCCTTCTCCAAGCCGAAAAATACTGCCGTAAAATGTTCGCTTATCGACAGCGAGTTTTGGATTGCGTTTTCTAGTAATCAAATATCCATATTGTTTGTTGGTGATCATATGTTTGATGCTTCCAGGATCCACTTGGAATGTAAGTCAGATGTTTTACGTTTTTCAAATACTTCGATTACGAAAAATCGTGGTCACTTAAAGTTTTTTTTGTTTGTTTGAAGGTATTCCCAGCATCCCAGCTAACAAATTGAACAATAACTAATATGGAATGTGAATCGCACAATGTCCCACAAAAGTATTTAAGGAACTTATGAGAGAAATGCATGTCTAGACTTTTCTCTTTAAATTTTGAATGCTATAAGATGCCCGATTTATTTAACAGCTTATATTATATATACCTATATCTAATGTTAATTACCAATCTAGTAAGTTTATTGACAAAATAAGCTTGGAAAAAGAACTCATCTCATTGGATCCTTTAATCCCTTGTGGGACATAGGGCCAGTGTGCGATGCCGCACAGCGGATTCATTGACCA
>JANSTU010002215.1:0-18677 GCA_027564075.1 Bolitophila hybrida
CCTCTGTGGCTCCCCACCTATATTGAAATTAGCCAATATTAATTAACTAAATATTGTAAAACAAATCCAACTTTGGGTCCAGCAACGCGGGTCAGCTAATATATATATATATAAATATATTTAATATAACTTATTATATAGAATTACTTTTTTTGTTATGTTTGGTGTACTTGTTTGAATGACAATTGACGTTTAGCTATAACAATCGAAATCGGTAAAAAGAACTCCGGTACGTTAAAATGTGTTGTTCCGACCGACAGCGTAATTCCGCCCGTATTAGCGGATCGCGCTCTTAATCTTAACTATTGCATATTAACTATTGAGCTGTTATGTGAAGAACACACAAATTTATTGCAATCTTAAATCGATGCTAAACTCTAATATTAATCTCACATCCACATAACCTCAAAAAGCATTTAATGTCTGTATAACACACAATTTATAGGTATACAAATGTTCTAGCGAATAAGTAAACAAAAATAAATAAAAACAATTATGATTATTAAGCAACCAAACATACTTACAAGATGTAAATACAGAGTTTTCACATTTGTCAATGTGTTCTTAGTAAAACATTAGATTATTATGTGCTCATAGTAAAACATGAAATTTATTCTTATTTGTGTACCTGATAAATAAATGATAATACTCAAACACAGATGGCGCAACAGATGTATCACAGAATGCTTCATTACGAACAGTAAATTTAGGCACAAACTAAATACATACATATGCATCACGTAGAACACATTTTTTGAGCCAATATTTCCTTCTGCTCGGCCGACATTGGATACCACTTCAATATACATTACATAGTACGTACTGTCTTAGTGTGGCACACACAGAGATACATATAAAAGTATACAACACATAAGCAGAAAAAAAAACAAAACACTAAGTGTTTGTGATGTAAGCAAACACGGCGCGGCGGCCTCACATATTAAGACTGCTGCAATAGTTTATATGTTAAATATAAACAGCCTTTATAGCAGTATCTCAAACTATGAATGGTGTAATAAATTATATGGAAAAAAGTTTAAATCAGTTTAGACCACACAATGTACCATATATATTTCACGCCGGGCCGGAACAAATGAATGTTTGAGCAATTTTGCAATTTACTGGCGCATAAATATTACTAATATTAAATTTAAAAAAACAATTTATAAGCAGTGTGTGTGTGTGTGTGTGTGTGCCGTAGTTTGGGCAAAAATGCAGGAGGTAGAGAGGAACCGGTTACAGATATTGACCATCAGAACAACAACCAACAACAAATAATCAACATCTAATTGTCATGCCAAGTCCATTTATATATGTGAGTCAATGGCATTGTGTATTTTCCCATAATCACATGCATAAACAGGCTTTCTGCTATTTTATATATTATATTATTGTATTTTTAAAATAAAAATAATAACAAAAATCTTACAGACACAAAATATATAAATGAAGTCGTTCTTGTGTGTTTCTAACAACAAGTAAAAGTTCGTTCAATAATAAAGACGTATTTATATATTTTTGTGAGGTACTAATAGGTTCTTATAGGTTCAATAACCTAAAATGTGTCTATAGTTGTATTATTTGTTTTGATATTCAGATGAAACTCCTTATTGTAATGGCCTGTGTGCTGGCTGTTGTCTTTGCACTACCAGTGGACGTTAAAGATGATAAGTTGTTACTAAAAAAAGATGATCCCGTCACGGTGTCAACTGTCAAGATTGAGAGTTCAAAAGATGGGACTTCTACCTCGACTTCTACTACTGAAATACCAAAAGTTGAGAGCACAAGTTTAGAGAAGGATAAAGGTGAGATATAAGTATTCCTATTGAACACACAAGAAGTTCTTTCGCACAAAATATTGAATGGTGAGCTATCTTCTATACATTTGCAGCACGGGAAGCAAAAAACATTTCACCCGTTGAATTGGCAGAAAAGGATAAAGATTTGGTTAGAAATACGCGCCAACAGTACGAGGATATTGATATCTTCAGCAGTAATGGATACGGTGGTTACCAAGATACCGACATTCAAATCAGTAATGGTGGTGGATATGGAGGTTATGGAGGTGGATACGGCGACTACTACTAGTCAGTTTTAACCATTATTTAGGTAAGCTTAGCTCGACAATGTTATCGTAGGCGATCGACTAAATGCGAATTGCGTACATCTACCAAACGTTGTAATTTGTTTTTATTTTGTTAAATATCAAGTTATTTTGAAATATATTAATTTTGCAATTTAGTTTTTATTGAGCATTTCCATTGGAGCAGCTTCTTTCACATCTATCGAACTGATTCCTTCTGGATAGCGATTATGTGCGTGGGAAAAAATGCAGATAGACACGTTTAGTTTTATTATTATTTTACTAACAATAATAACATTATGATATAAATAAATATAAATACAAATACGACTGAACAATAATTAGTAATTATGCCGCAATATTTGTACATTTAGGTTACGTTCTAAAATAGTGGCTTCTAGTTATGTGTACTGAACGATTGGAAAACATTGGCAAGCAAAAAAAAAAAAATTGAGAACCTTTGTGATCTTATTGTGTAATATATGTTTATCGAATGGGTGAATTTATTTCAAATGTCAAAGTGCGCATTGCTAAAAGAAACATGTATATATATATAAACACCGTTGTAATTTACTGTTACAATATAAATATAAAACCTGCTAGCGTACTGCAATGCAATATTGTATTTGTAGTTTTACACTATTGTTAATTAATTAATTCAATTCTTCTAAGAAGTAAGTTATATAATTACATAATAAAAAAATATTAATTATCAATTAATTAAAATATAAACTTTAAGAAGAAATATTACACAAAGATCACACAAAATAAAAAAATACACAAAGGACAAACTATTGTAAGCTTTAAAATACTTATAACCTAAAATGTTTAACTAATAACTGTAATTTCTTCGACTATTGCAGTACCAACGAGCAACGATCCCTTCTTTGTGCGCCCTAAAAATATAGCAATTCCCTAAAAACCCCAAGTTTAGAAACAACAAAGTAAGTATTTTTGTTTTTGTTTTTATTGCTAAAATACATTAACACACACAAAAAACACGCGCACAAATATTTAAATACGGCTTAACCATGCGCTTCTATTCACTTGATTATTCACCAGCAGCACCATCCTATCAATGAGCAAGGTAACTTATGACGATTATAATTGAGTCAACGGCACGGTGCGCGACGTCTCTGTCGCGGATGCGTGTGCGTATCTTTTGCCTTGGTCAATGTTACCAAATCACAAACCGGTTTTTTGGCGCACTTTTATTTATTATTGTGTTTTTTTTGCGTCTTATAATCAGTGTTTTGCATATAATATATTTTGATTATATATGTCGCTGCGACTGGCGGGCTCATATGCTCAAGCATATTATATATAATAATATATCCTAAAAAGTTCGTCTAGTTAATTCAGAATCATTTACCTAGTATTTTAAATCTAAATATTGAACCTTTATCTTGTATATATAAAAAATAGAACCAAATTGTCTCCAATAAATAAATAAAAAAAAACAAAATTTCAATTTACTATAAATATGCATGAATTTACTTGCCCAAAATGTTATCATGTGATTCTGTACCTTGAATTTATTCTCTTCGCAATAGTTAGGTCAAAGGTAAATAAGGCATTCCCAAGGTAATTCTATACACTACACACGCATGACAATAAAAAACATGTTTTACAAAACAATAAAATTAAGTCAAAATCTATCGGACACAAAAAGTATAAATGGGAACGCTCTTGTTTTTTTTGTATTAACAAATAATACTATCGTCAAATAATCAAGACGTATATAATTTTTTATAAGGTGCAAACTCTTGAATTCTGTCGGTTTGTCTAAATATTAATATTTTTTATCGATTTCCAGATGAAATTCATGATTGTGTTCGCTTGCGTCCTGGCTGTTGCCTGTGCACTTCCAGTTGACATTAAGGAGGAGCCTGAATCAGCTGAAGCTAAGATATCGCCTATTGAATTGTCAGAAAAAGTGCCGGATTTGGTTAGGAAAGCCCGCCAATTCGAGGAGGTCGATATCAGAGAAGACAGATTTGGTAATGTCCAAGAGACCGAAATCAAAGAAGATAGATTTGGTGATATCGAAGAGACCAACATCCGAGAAGATAGATTTGGTAATATCCGAGAGACCGAAACTGTAATTGATAACTTTGGGGGTGGTAGATTTTAAGGAAATGGGGGATATGGAGAATACTATTTTTAAGAACTATTATTATTATTATTAAAATAAGTTAAATTTTATAAATGAAAACGAAGCCGACTTAAGGCTTTTCGTATTTGTTAAAAAACTTTTTTTTAAATAATAACTTTTAATGGAATTAAATGGACACCAGTAGGGTGTAGTGTTTACATAATGGACCACAGCACATCTGAAACCAATGAATAGTCTAAACCAGCCCAATTTTAAAAATTTAAATGTAAGAATAAATAACTTTTCGGAAATCTATCGCGGTTCAAATTGAAAGTTCTTCTCTTGAATTGCATTTATATCTATATTGTTGAAAAAAATGTATTGTACACCAATGATGTCAATATAAAATGATTTATAACTAAAGAGTTTTCTGTCTTTTTAATGTTTTAAGATAAATAGGTCGGAAGCCTTAAAAGTTTAATATAATATGTCATATTTTAGTGTAATAATACATCCTTGAAATAGATACGGCATAAATCATTAATTGCCTTAAATAGTTATTGCACCTAGGGCCATATAAAATGCTTGTGAACCAGTAATTGTCAATGAATCCGGTGTACATCGCACACTGGTCCTCTGTCCCTAAAGGGATTACAGCATCCAATGAGATATTGAATTTTACATTTTCTATATTGATTATTAGTCAATTTATTTATGACCTCTAGGGTAATAAAACATGATTGACCCCTTGGGTCATAAAAAAGGTTGACCCATAGGGTCATACAAAATATTGACCCATAGGTACATAAACATTATTGAACCTTAGGATCATACAAAAATATTGACCCCTAGGTTTCATTAACAATTATTGACCAGTATAGTGTCATAAACAATTACCCTATATCGAACTTTCAATCTATTGCGTGTTACAATCCGTATTTGTCCATTTTTTTTTTTGATGATTGTAAGTATAATAATAATAAATCATTTTTTAACCCATTCGACAAAAAAATGAACGTGTCGATGCACGATATACACGCTTGTTTTGAGTTGTCATATGCACAGAATCGCTATCCAGAAGGAATCAGTGTCGATTGATGTAAAAGAAGCTGTTCCAATGGAAATTCTCAATAAAAAGCAGATTGATTGCATTGCAAAATTATTTTTATTTCAAAATAACTGGCTTTAGATATTTGATTTGACCATTAAATTGATGCATAACCCCGATGATAAAATTGTCGAACTAAACGTAGTAGTCGTCTCCAACATCCTCGTATTGACGCGTTTTTCTAATCAAATCTTTATCCTTTTCTGCCAATTCAACGGGTGAAATGTTTTTTGCTTCCCGTGCTGCAAATGTATAGAAGATAGCTCACCATTCAATATTTTGTGCGAAAGAACTTCTTGTGTGTTCAATAGGAATACTTATATCTCACCTTTATCGTTCTCTAGACTTGTGCTCTCAACTTTTGGGATTTCAGTAGTAGAAGTCGATGTAGAAGTCCCATCTTTTGAACTATCAATCTTGACAGTTGACACTGCGACCGGGTCATCTTTTTTTAGTAACAATAACTGATCATCCTCTTTAACGTCCACTGGTAGTGCAAAGACAACAGCCAGCACACAGGCTAACACAATCAGAAGTTGCATCTGAAGATCAAAACAAATAATATAACTATAGACAAATTTTAGGTTATAAATATATATTAAGAACCTATTAGTACCTCACAAAAATATATAAATACGTCTTTATTATTAAACGAACTTTTACTGGTTGTTAGAAACACACAAGAACGACTTCATTTATATATTTTTTGTCTGTAAGATTTTTGTTTTTATTTTTATTTTAAAAATACAATAATATATATATGTTTATGACTGTTATTATGGAAAAATTCACATTGGCATATATAAATGGACTTGACAATTAGATGTTGATTATTTGTTGTTGGTTGTTGTTCTGATGGTCAATATCTGTAACCGGTTCCTCTTTACCTCCACACACACAAACTGCTTCATAATTTTGTTTTTTTTTTGTTAATTTACTATTAGGAATATTTATGCGCCAGTAAATTGTAAAGTTGCTCAAAAAAAATGTTTCACGCCCGGCGTAAAATATATATGGTAAATTTTGAGTTCTTTCACACATATAGATTTACATATGTGATAATTACTTAAACATTAACATGTTGTATATCAACATATTGTAGAATAATATATTTATGAAGTGTGATTTTGAGATTTGAAAATATGCGATAACCTCCCCCAGTATTAGGCATTTTGCGGCGTAGGATTGATTTGTCCTTCTGGGAACTTAATTTTGACGTTTACACTGCGTGAATAGAATATTCTATGCACCATTACAGATATTATTTGGATTTTTTTATTGTACAAAGAAAAAACAGAATGGCAGCTTTAGCTTCCATTCCATAGTTCCTCAGACTTGTTACTTGATCTGAAAATATGAATTAAACTAGACTAAATTTGGGGTTTTTCGATTTTTAACAATAGGTAATTATTCCAGAACCATATTAAAGAATCGTTCTTATTCCTCGAAAAAATTTATTTTGATGTATATGTCGCAATTTTTAACGTTTGTACGTCGCAATGAAGGTTTTTGGGTGCCAGTTTCCAAATATATTATAAATTGGATTGGGAATTGCATTTTGAGAACCTGTGTTATTTTATCGTGTAACATATATGTATACCGAATGGGCGAATTAATTTCAAATGTCAAAGTGCGTAGTGCTAAAATAAAACAATTATAAACACCGTTGTAATTTACTGTTACAAAATCAATATAAAACCGGCTAGCGCACTGCAATGCAATATAGTATTTGAAGATTTACACAATAAGAATAGCGAGTAAGTTATATAATTTCGTAATGAAAATATAATTAAATAGCAATTAATTAAAATATAAACTTTAGGAACATAAACATTACACAAAGGACAAACTACTGTAAGTTTTAAAATACATATATAACCAAAAAATACTAACTAATAACTGTAATTTTTTTGGAACATATTGTAGTACACAAGAGCAACGAAAAGATACAGCAATTCCCTCTAAAATCCAAATTTAGAAACAACAAAGTAAGTACATTTTTTTGTTTTGTTTTTTTTTATGACAAAAATACATTAACACACTGTATCTGTACCATACGCTCTTATTGACTTGATTAACTACCCGCAGAGCACCATTCTATCAATGAGCAAGTTATCTTATGATGATGATTATTGAGTCAATGGCACGATGAGACGCGACGTCTTGGTGTCGGATGCGTGTGCGTGTCTTTTGCCTTGGTCAATGTTACCAAATCATTGTGACAAAAACCAGTTTTTTGCCGTTTTTTATTGTCTTATAATCAGTATTTTGCATATATTTGGATTATATATATGTCGTTGCGACTGGTAGGTTCGTATGCTCAAGCATTTAAACATATTGGAAACAAATATGCTTAGATAAAAAGCATATTTATTCAGAATCTAATACATAAAACCTAAATATTTATGATTAATTGAAAATTTTATATCTTCTAGATATACATAAAAATAAAACCAAATTATCTCCAATAGAAATGATAAAATTTGAATTTACATATAATATACAGGAGTTTACTAGCCCAAAATGTTATCATATGATTCTGTACCTTGTATTAATTCTTTTCGCACTAGTTATAATCAAAGGTAAATAAGGAATTCCCAAGGTAATACTATTCAACACGCATAACATGTTTCGCAAAACAAAAATTAAATCAAAATCTATCCGACACGAAGAGTATAAATGGAAACGATCTGTTTTTTTCGTATTAATAAGTAACATTATCGTCAAATAATCAAGACGTATTTAATTTTCTATAAGGTGCAAACTCATAAGCACTATCGGTTTATCTATATATTAATCTTTTTTTATTGATTTTCAGATGAAATTCATAATTCTGCTATCCTGTGTGTTGGCTATTGCCTGTGCAGTGCCAGTAGACATTAAGGAGGAGCCTGAGTCAGTTCAGGTGATCAATGTATCAGAACCCGCAAAGGTGGCAGTTATCTTGGCCGAAAGCCCGAATGTTGACAGCGCACATGATGAGACCGCAAAGATCGAGACAGCTAAAGTAGATACCGTCAATGTTGAGAGCACAAAGGCCGTTACTGAACAAGTTACAACTACCGTGGAAGCCTCTGAAGCTAAGATTTCACCTATTGAATTGGCAGAAAACGTTTCGGATTTGGTTAGGAAAGCCCGACAATTCGAGGAGATTGATATCAGAGAAGACAGATTTGGCAATTTCCAAGAGACCGACATCAGAGAAGATAGATTTGGTAATATACAAGAGTCCATTATCAGAGAGGATAGATTTGGTAATTACCAAGAGACTGACATTGAAATTGATAACTTTGGTGGATTTAGAGGAAATGGAGGATTCGGCAGATTTAGAGGATAAAATGACTTTTAATAGTAGATTAGATTTAACTTTTATATTAGACAAATTGTAACAAATGACTGAATATTGTTTTTTTAAAAAGATATTTCAATAAAACCCCAGAACACGAAGCCGACAAACGTTTAGTCTATGTATTTTTTTTTTATCTGGATAAGACTGAGTATTTGCGCAAATTGTTGGAAGTTATATCTGTGCAATTTTGTAAACAAATAATTAGCTGATTTAATGGAATCCATTGGGCACTGAGTAGTAGTGGATCACAGTACATCTGAATCCAAGGAATAGTCCAAACAACGGAATGGTTACTGCGATCATTTTATTTTCAAATAGGCTAACGTACTCTTAGCTTTTATAAATTAAATAAACATATCTAGATTATACTAGATTGTTTTGTTTGTTAATAACTAATGCGAGCGCTAAAATGAAACGAGGCCGTTTTGCGCAAAATTTGTACCGCAAATCGTGAGAGAACTGCGAGCGAAGAGAGCGTGTACGACGTTTGAATTAGCGTGAGAAGAGACGCTCGGCCTTCTTTCGCGATAGTCGAAATGTACGAGTAATATTAGTATGGTGACTTGGTGACAGTGAGTAATGTCACTTTTCAATGTTTTCCAGTGATGATATTTGATTACAAAAAGACAAATTTGGAAAAGTTGATTACTAATAATCCGATGACATTCTTATTAAAGTATTTAATCATTACATTCCAAAAATGATCGTGAAATCTTCGTCACGTCCGGCTTTGTAGGACCGTTCGCTTCTCGAGTTTAAAAACTTGAAGTCTTCCCAAGCACGATGAATCACAATGGCGTAAAAACAACGAATATAAATGAGATCTGTAAGATCTCTAAATTCTATAAATCTATAAATTACAAAATATATGATAGGCCCAATTTCACTATAAATAAAAAAGATATTATTTTAAGTTATGTGCGTGCAAACCGAATACAAATAACATACAAATTCAGTGCAATTGTTATTTCAATATAAATATAAGAGGTCATTAAAACGTCGTAAACAAGAAAACAGTCACAGACAAAAAAATATGGGCTCATCAACTGTTTCGTCCCCGAAGATATAATTTAGATAATGAGCCTGTTAAAATCGAGGTTTTTGCCATTAATAAGACAAGCATCGACAAAGCCAATAGTAATTTAAACCCTTTTCCGTATTTTTTGACTAAATCGTGATTGTTTCTTTACAGACACACGCAAGCATCAATTTATTGAGTTAAACCAGATAAACCGGCTAATAGAGGATTTGTTCTAAAAACCCTTTTCGCAAACAGAATCGGAAATAAAGAATTTTATGAAAAGGGTACCTCAGAGCTTCAGGGCAAGCAAGCACACAAAAAAATGCCTAATTTATAAATAAAATAAATTTAATTTTTCTTCGTTCATTTGCACTGGTTTTGCATATTAGGAAAAGTGCAAAAAACCATGCAAATTGTCTACATTTACGTACAAAGTTAGGTGCAAATTGCACCTAGATGTGGACAGAAATGTCAGCCATTTGCACTGTTTTCAAATTGTAAGAAGAGTGCAAAAACAATTCAAATTTGCGACAATTCAATGTACATCTAGGTGCAAATTGTGAATAAGAATTGTACGCAAATTCGCACTGTGTGCAGTTTTTATTTGCATTGGCGTTTTCGACACTTTGCACTGTCGTGCCTTCTAGCGTGCAAAATGGCAACTTTTTATGTGCAAATTTCGCAAAAATGTTTGACGGGGTTGTCGCTTGTTTATCACATGTTTATCACTTCTTGTATTAGTCCGTGTTGTTGTTGCTATGGCCTGACGCTTGTTTCTGCTCTAGTTGCTGCATGTGTGATCCTGATTGCATTTTATGATAACATATGGCCTCCACGTGTCGGTTTATGTTGTTGTTTGTTTGTTTATGCTTGTCGATCTGTGAATGTAATGATCGTTTATTTGGCAGGCCCTGTTCGACTGTACACTCACGCTAAACATCGATTCTACTCAACTTTCAACTGTTACATCTTCAGAGTTTCTACGAAAAACCCAATCTAAAAATCGATCCTAAAAATTCCGAATGCTATATTCAGTTGTATTCAGTGTCAGTAATTAATATGTTGATATGACTAAAAACAGAGCATCAACATATTTAAAATACACTGCGTCTGTTGTGCCAGCTGGAATGTTCAAACAAAAAATGTAAATAAACTTGACGAAGAGAATTTCAACGGAACGACGACTAAAGATCTCGGATTGTATACCCCTTGTATTATATTATTTTCCAGGTCGACACCATGTCCGAATGTAAAACACGGCGAAGAGTTGGGTGCTTAAAACAAACTGCGATGCTGGCGAAAACTGTCAGTATTGTCAAACCAGAACGGGTTTTATCCAGATATTTGCAAATCGACAAAATGTAATGATGTGCAACTTAAAGGTGGACGAGAGCAACAGAAAGGCAAGTAGAACTTTTTTCAAGATCCGATAGAGTGCAAAAAAATATTTCTAGAACTACAGAGAGACGATGTACTGAACAATTCCAGATAGAACAGAACGGTAGCGCTACCCGTGATCTTCGATGTATGTTGTCGAACCAGAAACTAAAGGCCATTCAGGTAAAACCAGATCCCAATGATATGGCTCCAACTAAATAAATATATTTTTTATAGACCAAACTGCGAATAGACTTGGAAGAGTTTGAAAAAGTATTATATCTTGTGACAGCTACAAAGTGAATAGTGAGAATAATCGTATAATATAATAATTATAATAATTGTATTGTCAAAATATTTTAATTTAAATAAATACAAAAAAAATAAAAATTTTATATTTTTTAAATTGACTTGAATTTTCTGCTATTTTGAAAATTCCCTTAATATTTTCTCTTTTTCAAAATAGCGCCATCTATGGACACACATGGGCATTGAGTGTTACACCACGCTCTTTTTCGGTCCTCTATACAGAGTTATGTATTGCGGCGATGAGCATCTGATAGAATAATAATACAAGTGGCAACGAAAAATAAAATACAATCGGCTCTCATTACTTTTATATAACAAAAAATTGAAAATAGCCTTTTATATGCGTATATATCTACAACGTATATATCTACAAAAAAAATCTGGGTCTTCAAAAATTTCACAAATAATGAAAATAGACATGATCATATTAAGCATATATTCTGTCTAAATCTGATTTTAAATGTTTAATGATTTTCAATTGTAATGTAATTGAAAATCATCAAACATTTAAAATCATTATACAAAAATTTAAAATCATTAAATAAATTTAAAATAATTAAAAAAATTAAAGTCATTAAAAAATTAAACATCATTAAAAAATTTAAAATCATAAAAAATTGAAAATCATTAAAAAAATTGAAATAAATTGAAAACCATAAAAAAATGAAAATTATTTAAAATTTAAATCATTATAAAATTGAAAATCATGTGCCTTCTGCAAAATATATAGACAAACACCTACATAATACACTCCACACCCGTACACAGCACACAAAACAGAACACATTTGCTACAAACGAGACCTGCAGACAGTTCTCAATTTATAATATTTATCGGCGAAATGGCCATATACCCTTTTGCATGTATGTTGACACCTTTTGATTTTGCAGCATGTTTATAATCAATTTGATCATCATGTCGTCAATTCCGAACTCGATGGCCGCTTGTTTAGGCGATTGGAAGATCATTTTATTGAAAGCTCCCTCAATGTCTAGAATTTTTTGCGTCATCCAAAGCTAGCTACATTTTTGATACCCTTATTATTATTGAAATTGAAATTGAAATTAGCCGAATGAATATACATCATAAACTGAAATGGGAGTCACTTGTTACATGTAGAAGATAAGCTAAATCCATATTTAGTAAACCTAACAAAAGTGACTCTCTTTTCTTAATTAACACTGGCAAGCGTTATCCTTAAAAATGGTAAATATACTAATATGTATTTATAATCATTGTTTTAGAAACCACAAAATCTGAGCTAAAGAGTCGCCATTATGCAGAGATTGTAACATGGACAACAAAACACTGAAACACTTTCTCTGTCAGTGCCCAATGCTCCAGAGGAACAGAAGTGTGCACATAGGCAGACCAGTAACTATGCAATCGATTCGATCAAGGAATCAAGTCTCAAGAGCATCACATCCACAATGGGTCAATATTATATCCTGCGTGCTACGAAATATTTATTTTCGATATCAAAATTAATATAAATCTATCTATCAACTAATTCAGGTCGAAAGAATAAAACGCCACTCATCCGGACGTCACTTGTAGTCCTTGGTCTTCTGTTTGTTGTTCTCGGATATCGTTTCCTGTTGTTTCTTGTCCGTGTGCTGGACAAACGATGACACGCACGATGTAATTAACAATATAAACACGATATAATAATTAGTTTACAATAAAATACAATACAATACGATTTTAAATATACTTTTGCTGTTGTGATAATACCGATGTGTCAAAATTATACATTAGCTGCGCTCAGCCGACAACGAAGACGAAAACGATTTGTAGATACTAAACAACTATTCGTTGCAGAGATCGTGGCCCAAATTGGAATATATTTTAATTCCAAATTACATTGTTAAAATGTATACTAATAATAAATACATTAAAAGTTCTGCACTACCAGTTTAAAAGTAGATGTTTTTCTTAATATTTATTTAATTTATTATCAACCAATTTGGGTCGAAAAATAAAATTACAATCATCCGGACGCAACCTTATCATCTGGTTCTCAGTTCCAAAAACGTTGTATAGTTCAGAAATTGTCTAGCTAGTCTTTGACTAATCGATCATGACCTGTCCATCACACGCATTTTGAATGATCGGATCCTTTACTAGTTTAAAAGGTGTAAACTTTGAGTAAATATTACCATATATCGGAAGTATTTGTACATTCAAATAATATTTACTCACATATATGAATGAGCTAAATCGGATCTATACATTCATCAAAATCATAACTCTGCGACACTTACCGGGTCCAGTAAAGATAAAAATATCGAAGCACCAAACTAAAATATATTTTGAATATTTTAGAATGTTTTGTCATAAATAAGACAGTTAAAATAATACTTACAACAACCTTATATATATATAAATATACACATAATAAACCAACTCTGAATCATTGTTCCACTTAATGCTAAATGATGGTTCGTCGAATATATACTTTCTAATTTCTGTTTAATACACAAATATAATCGTCTTCAGATATTTTTTTAGTCTGCATTTAATCTTCAACATACTTGGTCGCTTGTTTTAATTCATTTTTTTGTGAATATTTAATAATGTTTTTATTTCGAAAATCATTTATTGGTGTTTTTATTCTTGTTAGTGCATTCGATTGCTTCAAATCATTGAGTTTTGATAACAGTGTTGCATACAAGAATAATGATATATATGATCAAGGAATATGGTCTAAATTACTACAGGAATGGACAATAAGGTAGATTAAAAAAATATATAATAATATAAATAATAGAACTTTCATGATGTAGGCTCAAGAAAAAAAACTGTTTTAACCCATAATTCAATTTTCGGTCGAACTTACAAATATGATATACACAAATCGCGTACACGCTTTTAGAGCTATTTACTTATAAGACTATACAACATCGTATATAGGAAAATTCATTGGCCATTACGAGTTCACACGAGAGGTCAGGTCATGCTAATGTGCTGTTTGTGCTGTGCTACTCCTATTGGAGCTACTGTGCTCTAACACTCAAGACATATCCCCGATGGTTAGGAGTCTTAATTTGCCCTGACCCTTGAGATATCTCTATGCACCGGGATCTATCTTGTAATTTATATTCGGAATCATAAATCATGAACGCCATCATACACATACACAGGAACCTACTGATTTAAAGTGCTATATTCGAAAAACACTTCGCTCTCCGGCCGGGATTGAACCGGCGACCTCCCATAAGCCAGGCCAACGCGTTAATGCACTCGGCTATTGTTATGGTTACATGTAAACCGGTAAGTATATTTTTCATTGCAACGACACACTGAAAATTGCAGACACGTCACACGGCAAATAACCTAATCAACATAATATTATTCGTTCACGTGTTACATAAACTTTATAATATAATGTATATTAACTAGTATAATTCGTTTATATCGTTTGATATAGCCTTTTTATAAATATTACCCAAAGGAAAGAAATTCATATATTTTCCATCATTCTGCATTTAGTTTATTATATTCAAATGTTAAAAATTTTATTAACTGCTATATTTATATTTATTTAAAAAAGACAATTCCATGTAGATAGGAAGTACAAGTCTCGCTGTTGGTATTCGCAATCAGATACCGTTTACTCTAGATGCCAATAAGAAGTCCCTGTTATTCGATCGACAAAAAAAAAGCGTCAATTCTATTCATATTATTTAAATACTCAACCACTGGTACTGCTGGCACGACACGAACATCGGTATGAGTGGTATTCTCAAAAAACATCGTCAGTAAAAAGTCGTATACCATCAACATCAGCAGAAGAAGTATCATTGTCGTTAGCTACCTTATTTACATAGCGTGCTGCACCGTGAACTTTTGAAATCTTGTTCCAGTGGGACAAAACCTCGAATTAAGCAGCAAATGTGACACATGTTCCACAATGTCGAATTTCAAGGTACGGTAGCTCGGAGGCTACCAAATTTCAACAACAACGGCCTTTAAATCCAAAATTAGTTCAGGATGTTTTTCTAAATCAAAATTAATACGCGGAAAGCGTTGCGGTCTCAGGTTTTTCGTGGATGAAATTCGTTTAGGCGTCGAACAGATTTGAGCATCACTTTTTCGGCTATCGTTGCACTCGGATAATCTATTTTTCTTTTTAAAGCTTTTGAATGCAGTTCAACGACATTGTCAGGTTTAACAGACGAAACAGGAACAGTTTGTAAATCAGGTACAGAAATAAATATATCATGAACATTAGGGCGAATTTCTTTGGTGTAGCCTGAGAATTATTTTTTTTATTTCTGAATTCTTGCTTCTCTTTTTATTTTGTTTTAGTTTTTTCTATGACTTAACAATTGGACGAAAAATAACTTTAAGAAATAGACGTAATTATTACATTTAATTTGTCGACTGTAGTACTGAGTTTGTCAATATTAGTACTTAGCTTTTTCATCACAAGTGTCGATGTTCTAAAAGCGCTGTGTTTACAATATCCACAACGCCAAGTCAAGTTTTTTGATATACAACTGCCACAAAAACGGAGATAAATAACAAAAATATATAAATAAATATAATAAATATAATTTGTTTGTATGGTCAACAGTTTAAGACACACTGTAATATTACTGAAGTTCACTATCGAAAAACACATACAAAAATCTGAAAATATCAGATGTTTTCGGAGTGGACTGCCACAAGAAAAAAAAACAAGATATTCCCAATGTATGTGTCCGGAGACTTGGACAAACGGAATCAACGGCTTCACAACACTTCAGCTTAAAAAGAGTAAAATAAGCAAAAAATTCAGAACAGCACAAAAACACAACCGATCAGTGACAGTTTATTTAAATACTTTTTTTTTATTATCGGTACCAAACCGATTTTTATAATTGGAATATTCGAACATGTTTTCTGGCTGACGTCACTAATTTTCTCGGAAAAATAAATAACCTAATATTGAAATACTTTTTAACATAACATTGAACATATTGACATTACATTTGTCTAAATTTTTCTTTTTTGTTTAATCGTTGACTCATTTTTTAACGTTACATTTTAGATCTACCTCGCAAACGTTGGAAAAGATGAAACAAGTTAATGGTAGTGATTGTTGTTTAAGAGCAACTGTTTTTCTGTGGCACAAACGTTTTCAAGACGGACGGAAATCTATTGAAGACGACGAACGGTCCGGGCCATTGCGCACCACTCGAACACTTGAAGCAATTCAAAAAGTTGATAAACTTCATATAAAACCGGGAAGGAAAACCGAATTGTACTGAAAAAATCGGATGTCACAGAAAATCAAATCGAATCGAATTGAATTGAAGACACAACAAAAAAATCGAATCGAATAGAAGAAACAGACTATTCCGGTGAATGACCTTGAAAACTCATTCCAATCACGTTGTATCGACTCAGAAAGGGACTACTTTGAATAAACATTTATAATATTTCCAAAATATCAAGCCATTCGTTTTTTATTACAAAAGTCTTAGGATGGTAGAACTTTGCGAAATTGTATTAGATTACTTGGTCAAAGAACACCGCATTTTGACTACAAAATACATTGAGTCTTTCCCAAATGACATTGTATAAACATTTCCTAAGGAATAAATTGTGTGTAAACTTAAAAAAATATTTTAAAGTTTTAATAAATATTATTAACAATTTTGGTTTAGGTTTACTGTATTGTTAAAGTAAACCTACTCAGGAAAGGAAAATTGTTTTCTAAGTACATAAAAGGGGGCAGGATTGAGAATTGCGACGGAAGCAACTTTGTCAACAGAGCACAGCGGCAATAAAAAATCATACTGTGTTCCACTCCCACAAGAAATTAGTTTAGATAGATATGTGTGTTTATTCAAACAACAAGTTTGTAATTTAGAATTGGAAAATAAGAAAATACTGTATATGTTTTAATAAATTATTATAAATTAAGAAATGCTGTATATTATTTTTTTAGGTTTAAGTTACAAGTTTAACTTAAGTTTAATAATATAAATTAATAAAATGTAATATTTCAGTTTTAAATATTTTATTACAAAATAATAGATTTAATTATTTAATTATTTAAATATATTATTTTATTTTAAATATTTTATATAATTACATAATAATATATTTCATTATTTTACCAATCAAAAGTATTATAATTGTTGTAAACTCTTTGTTGATAATTTCTTTAATTAGAAATATCTTTTCTGGATAGAAATTAGACTCATAAGTGACATAAAAAATCTGAACGCCGTTTATAAAACGTATATCGCGGTCTTTGCCCTAAAGAGTTTTTTTCCGTATTAAATTAACATAACGCAATTTTAACCAATTTTTTTCGTCTTAATAGGGTATGTCTTTTATGTTCCTAATTACCGCTGATATACGCTAAAATTTGCGGTTTTCCGTAAAACCTCTTTATTAAGGTAGGATGTTTTGCCCCAAGGTACCTTATGTAAGTCATTAGAAATTTCGAAAATTAAGAATATTCAAAATGTTCAAAATCAAAATTATTTTTTTCCAAGCAATTGTCCCATCCTACTGAAGCTGTTAATTGGTTAATTGTAAATTGGTTGACGTTTGTTCATAAAATACCCTATATATACGGCAACGCAAGTCTGTTCATATCATAACATGTTTTATAAAACTCTAACAAAAATTTGGCGTTGGTCAGCGGTTGAAATGTAAAAGTCATGGGTTCGAATCTTAGTGTATTGATTTTTTATATGTTTTTTTTTTATTTTTAATTATGGTAACAATAATGAATATAATATAAAAATATTTGTTGAACTTTTTTAAATGAATGGTGATTAGTCGATTGCCGTTGAGTCGGCACAAACAACAAATCCATAATATTTTTATCCATTCAATTCCTTTAGCGTATCGATATACCGTATATCTTTCATATTTTTTATTGCGTTAGCGCATATCTACTTTAATACTGCCTTTTGTGTTAGCGTATTTCGCTTTTTATGCTAGATGTAGGCTAACAACTGATTATAAGGTCCAAAAAGACCGTATATATACATATATCGGTCCTTGTAAGCGTTGCGGGGTTACTATTGTGGCAATAATAACCTAATAACTGAACGTATATATCGTTATACGGTAGACTTGCGGCTGTTTTCTGAGGTAAACGGTTCTTGGTCAATTTGAACAAACTGTTGTCTGTTTTCTAAGAAACTTTTAATTAGTTGTATCGAGTCATATTTCATATTAATTTGTTCTATTAATAGGTCGTCTGAAAAGTTCGTATCGTTTCTATACGGTGCCACTAGTACAAAATCCGTTTTGTTTTCATATAGTACCAACCTTCAAAGGATGCGTGTATAAATTTCACAGCTGTCGGACTATTAGTTTGTGATA
>JANSTU010002226.1:0-44673 GCA_027564075.1 Bolitophila hybrida
TCTTTTTAAAATATTGTGTCTGTATGTGTTTTGTATATACTATTTTTATTGTGTGTTGTATCTGTGTTTTTTCATTATAAATAGTTTTGTACAAGACTTGCATCTCTAAATTCTAAACCATATCAAAATCGTATATGGTTTCACATTTTCTTTATTACTATATAAAATCATATATATACATATATATATATATACACACATATATAAATCTATTTTATATCTGTTTGTAAGTGTGTATGTCTCTATTCTACATACTAATAGCATATTTTGTTTAATAATAAATGTAATGCAACAAATTATTGATAAATACTTAAACGTATTTTTACAGTCTTTAAATAATTAATTTTGTGTTTTTGTGTGATTTTTCTACAATTCTATTTACAGATAAAAAATCATAAAGTAATAGTGTTGTGAAACTTTGCGCTTTCATTAAAACACAAAATTGAATTGAATTGGAATTTGGGATTATGAATCAATGATGAGAAGTTGTTAAGTTACCGTATAAAAATGTCAGAGAGAACTTTGTATGCGATATTCCAATTGTATGAATTTCGTCGTTTACTAAATGAAATCGCTGAAAATCCAAAATCACAGACTAGGACACAGCGTTTTTTATTGAAATAAGATATTTAGATATTGCATCACGATAAGATATCTAAAAATTAGTTCGACTTTATTTTAAGTACAAAAAAGAAAGGAATTCACGACACTCGGCTCGTTTCGGGTAACTTTTAACTGTCAAACTATAAAAGTGTGTGTTACATTTATTATGAAGGTAGTCTAATTCGTAACTCTAGGAAAATGAGTAATAAATAAATGAAAAAGAATAATGTCAAAATGTTTTGATGAGAGTTTTTTTTTTGTGAAGTAAGACATAGGTTTTGTATGAGTTTATGGGTTAATACGTGCGATGAAATCACAGCAACATCCTTTTTCTTATAAACTATATCAAAATTACAAATTAAAATGTGTTTTTTTTTTGCACAACTGTATCTTTTTACTGTTCCAGCGCAGAACGATAGTCCTTCCGAACTAGCCACAGCATCAGTTCGAGACAAGCACGGCTGTCCTCAAAGCTGCAGTGACCGGTGCCATCCTGTTTCTGAATTTCACGTTTTAGATAGTCCTTTGTGAGTACTTTCAGTGAACTTCTGAATGGCAAACCATTTGGATGTGGAAAAGCCTGTGCTGTGTCTATGCAGTTCTTGTGTATTATCTTTAGTACCCGCAGATCATTGTCCAGAGCATGTCCAATTAGAACGGAATCAGCACCAATAAATTGCATTAGATCTGCTTGAACTTCGGGTAGACTTTTCACAGATTTCGATTCAAGATCTTTTTCAGTAATGCCCGAGAATCTGGTGTTATAGTCAACAATTGGTGTGGGTGGTTTCACTAGACGTTCGTATACTAAGCTACCATCGTGACTGACTACTGTGACCTTAGTGAGTTCTAGACCAAAAGCTGTATAGCACATCTCACAATCCAGTGCATATACACCAGCATTGTTTGCATCTTCTGTTCGCAGTGGTGAGGATTGTGTTGATACGAAACCATTGTAAGGGCCATTAAATCCATCAACGATACCAGTCCACACGTGATGGGCACTTGTTGTACAACCATTGGTATAAGGTTCTTTGCCGCAACATGAAAAACCAGAAACCCATTCGCCATTACGATAGCTTCTTTCATTTTTGCCCCAATGGTAGTGGCATGATTCTGAGCTCATATATTTGCCTTCGTCATTTACGTAAAAGGTTCGTCTGCAGCGAGTACAGTCTCTTTCGAATCGTTTAAATGTATCTACACCAAATTCACTTGGCTCGTCACATAGAATTGTATCATCGTCACCAATTTCGTACGTATCGCTATCCAACGATGTTGGACTCGAAGAACCACTGCCTTGGCCACTGTCGTTTGTATCTTCTTCTTCTGGCTTTTGTAAACCATCGTCCTTATTGATAATTACCATTTGTTTAGTATTGAAACGATTCGGTGAACCAGGCACAAATACCTGTGCGTTCACATCGAATGGCTTTGTGTCACGCTTTACTCGATTCACATTATAACAGTTCATACTGATACGATAAATTACAGCTTGATTGCGTCCGAATTCAAATGGATAACTGTATTGTTTCATTTGTTCTTCATTGAGTATGTAGTTTTTTAAGAAGGACGACAAAACATTTTCTGGTATATTTAGTTTGATGTGTTGTTTGAGTGGTGGTGCCAGTGCAGGAAAATGTCCATCGTACCGGACGGTAGGACGTTTCAGAGCTGGTTTTGAAGGGGAATTTGATGCTGTATAGGATTTGGCAAGTTTACGTGAATTTTCTTTTTCATCTGGAGCGTTTTGGGAGCCATTAGAATTGGATTTCCTGTTTTTGCGCTGTCGACGTGTCATTGGACGTGGATTGGTACGTTGGTTGGCGTTGCTAAGGCTGCTATTGCTGCTGCTGGTACCACCGCTATTGATACTGCTATTGCTGCCGCCCCCACTTCTTGGACGATGATGTAGTTTCGGCGAATCTTCGCTGCCGCTGCTGGTGTTTTCTTCACCGACGCCCGCGTCTTCGTCTTCAGCGGACGCATTGACTGGTGTAGCTTTAAGAAACAACGAAAAAACAATATATCAGTTTTGTTTTGCATTTTTTTTTTTTTTTGATTTGTGTGTGTTATATTTTTCATTTCAGTTTTTGTCTTTTTTGTTAGATACAACGACTCAAAATTTTAATGCGACCGTTTTTTATTTTGTTTGTTTGTTCAGTTCTGTTCTACATTTAAGGGAATGGAGGGCAGGCGGTTTGATTTAACCGACACACACATACATGAATATTTTGAATGGCAGCCTGTTCCGGGCGCAATATATTATGTGTATCCATACACCAATACGCATAAACACATTTCAAAATGAATAATATTATGAATATTACATGAATGTGATTACACAACAGTGTTCCGAGAGTGCATGACATAATCCCATCGGATGCCATACAATAATATTATTAACTGAATATATATATATATATATATATATATATGTTTGTATCTCTGCTTGCTTGTGTATACTTGTGTATGTTTGTATGGTCAAAACATATGATCTGTGTATGCTAATTAAAAATAATTAATGTAAAATGAAAATGGCGTTTTCGTGTGTGTGTGTGTGTGTATGTAAATATTGTTTAGCTCTGTGATGAGAGTGTCAATTGGTGTATTTGTCTGATGTATTTTGTTTTGGTGGATTAAAGTAACAGTAAATAAGACATTGCTGACAGCGGTATCACAAGAAAATATCAAATTTGGATGGGTCAAGTTTACTTCAAATGCAGTACCGCTGTCACCAATTGTAATAGTCAGAGACTACCTGTCAAATCGGACGTTTACAAATTGTACGTTAGTATATATATATATTATATATATGCTAAACATTCTTAAATATTTAAGCACTTCAAATACATCATGTAATACAATCATGACCGCAATTATATATGTGTGTATATAGAATTAGACTACATAAATCAACGATACAATTTTAGCATAGTTACTATTTACTCGCATCAACATGACGTGAACTTGTACAATCTTATCGCTGACTATCACACGACACCCTGCCAAACTTTGTGAAAAACTACATAACCGCGACATATATATATATATATATATATATTATATTTATATATGTATGTGAACATACTTCAGATTTCAAAATAACGTTTAACGTGTTATCGCTTTAGCTGTGCGAACTCACAGATGCGATATAAATAACTGCGTGAGTGCGCGCGCGCCATCGCCACCATGTTTTACGTTTGACTAGCTCGTAGAACGAATAGATTGCATCACATGTCAAACTCTATCTTGAATTGGTTTGCAATCTAGAATAAAATATTCACAAGCTTATCAGTAAATTATTATACAGTTTACATTGTTGCGTTTTCAGTCAGCTTAATTAATCAAATAACAAAGTGACCACAATTGTAAATGTATTGCTCAAATTAAACGAAATACAAATTATTCAGCTGAGCTTAAAAGAAGCACGAGCTAAAAGAAGGCAATGCCAGAGACTAAAAACCTCGCCTCAGATCAATCACCTCAAAAATCTAATCTCGTCGAATTCTATACAGATGCGTTTGCTGCTCGATGAACGAGCGCTACATACTTTCGATCTCTTTGTTTGTTTTAAAATGCACAGAAAATAGTTTGAATGTGTGAGTTCGTCACAAAAAAGATGCACATAAAAACGTATCATCTGCCGCCAAAAAATGAATGTTCAAGCATCTTTAAATCGGTTGCTCGAAAGAGTTTACGCAAGAGCAAACGAAAGTTGGAAATTAAGTGTCCGTCTAAAAAAACAGACATTATATAGCGTTGGTGTATGTGAAAGACACACGCACACTCTGCAAATAAGTGCACAGCTGCTTGTTTACAACGACGAAACCTTTCTGAACCGGATGCAGCAAACTACTTTGCTGTTTGCTTGAATATAAATACTCTGGGAAATGCAACAACAAAAATTGTGAGACTTAATATGTATGTATGTATTTATATTGTATCAGGGTGTCAAGAAAGTTGCCATTTTTTAAAATAGATTTGAATATTATCGATAATTTACAAAAAAAAATAAAGATGTACGGTCAAGTTGAATAATCTACACAAATAATATTACCGGTATTAAAAAATATTACAGAATTATAAAGTCATGGTAAATCCAAAATGTGATGATTTAATTATTTTATTTCCGTTATTATATTTATTATATTAAAACTTTATCATCAACATTTCCGTGTTCCCATGATTTTTTTATTAGTAAAACAAACATTAACATATTATAATTATGTATGTATGTGTATGTCACCAGAATTTATGAGTCGGGTTATCGTATTACAGGGATTACAGCGATAATTTCAAAATATCTATAGACTTAGACACCAAATTAATTTAAAACAGATACGCTTTTAGAGACCAGAAAAGTAATTCTCGAATCAATTTAACGTTTCGTTTCTTATTAACATAAAGTTCACAACTATTTTAAGGTATTATAAACAAAATTTTACTTATAAATGATATTTTGATTAACCCTATATTGTAATATTGTAATAAACTATATAAACATTTTTATATGCTCATTGCATTCAAGAAACGTCGTCGTAAAGAGCACACAAAGTGCCAACGAAAATCGAAAACTATGCACAAACTGTGGGCGTGTAATTAATGCTTGCAAAACTAACGGTTTTATAGTGATACATGCCTAAATATTGTAATACTAATGTGTTGACGAAATCGTCCAAGCTTTTAATTGATATTATTTCAAAAAATGTATGCCACAGAATTGCGTAAATTCAGATCATTTTTGTTGATTAAAAACTCTACTAGGCACAAGTGAAAGTAATCTACAATCATATATATATTGAAAAAATACATGTTTAAATTTAACAATAACAACAACAAAAAATCAAGCAATGCGTGAGGTGAGATGCGAGGTCGTGTGTGCGCAACCAGCAATCTTAGAACTACATCACACACGCGTCGTTCTCAGCATGTGGGAGTGCAAAGTACACGATTCTACACCTGCACATATTGTAACAAAGCGCGATCAGTATAATACATATGATTAAGTAGTTTTACATTAGTATGTAGGCATCGCATCTTATGATTGATTACGTAAGCATCTATATTTACTGATGATATTTCCGTCATTTTAACAAATGTTAAATATTTTTCAAAGAATAGTCACTAATATGCAGAACAGCACAGACGAACAAAAAAACAAAAGCCAGTCAACTAAGAAGCCCGATTACATGTTAATTGTTAAACAAGAAAATTGGAACATACCTTCGGAACATGTAGCTAAGAACTTTCCATTACTGGAGTAGTCAATCGAGTACACTTCGGCGGTATGACCTTTTAGCGGAGAGACATACCAGCTGTGAGCAAAGTTCTTATCAGCACGTTTATTGACACCGGACCCGGTGCGCTGTTGTGGTTGCTTTTGTTGTTGTTTCGAAGCGGATGTTTTTGCGTTTGGAGCCACATTTGAGTGCTGCTGTTGACCACCGTTCTTTTGTGCATTGTACGCAGAACTACCGTTTACGGTGGCATTCGTGGTGGCAGAGTTCAAGCGAGTAGCATCATCTAAAACAAAAACAAAATAAATATAATTAGAAAATATATAATAATAATAATTAATACATTTCAATAAAAGCAAAAAAGGCATTCCAATATCCGACAAGAAATAATGCTGTGGCAGCAGTTGCGTGACGATTACTCCGCTGCAACGGGACTCCATCGTCTTAATAAGCGCATACTACTAACCCAAAGGTGCGCAATTCAATTCACACAGTTATGTATGAGCTAACACGATTCTGAAGAATATAAATACAGTATTGTCGGCTTCTTCGTAAATTGCACCAAGCACCTAGCTTCTCGTTGTTCGACATGTTGTACAGAAGGTAGCTACACAAAGCATATAATAGCATAATTAAATTACAAGTGCATACATACACGTTTGCCTGTTATTATATATAATGTGAACCGCTAAGTATAAATATTATTCTTTGGCGAAAATAGTTTTATTTATAAGAACAGAATAACATCACGTTTTTCTCGCTCAGCTGTAACGTACGCGCGTTGCTCTCCTAACGAGCAACGGCGTTAAGACATAAGTTACACATATGTTTTGTTTATTTTTTATTTTTTTGTTTACCCAGTGTGCAACCCTGAACTGAGTGTGTTGCTATAAGTGCTCGAGTTGATTATGTAAATGCACTTTCAAATCACTTAGATCTTAGAATAAAGCAATCAAAATGCCTTCAGAACGCTTCCTTGTTGGCCTAATATAATCCAATCTCTAATACGGTGCACATTGTTTATATGTTCGATGATATGATATTTTTATATATATTTTACTCATCACTTTTAAGATAGATTTTATTAAACTTTTTTTATAAAAATTGAAGCGATATACAACTGAATAAATACGTATAGCAGATGTCGAATTCCAATAAAACATCTCTTATTCGCATAGCGAATCATGTGCAGAATGAGGTCGACAAACTTTAATCACACTGTGTATGTCGAATTACAGTTATTCTTATTTTATATTACGTGTATTTGATTGTAGGTATATAAATAATATGTTGAACGGTCTATAGAATGTTCAGCCAACACACGCAAACAGACACAAGCTAAACATTGCCGTGAAAGATTCATATTGTGTGCATGTTGTTTACGCTGGACTTGAGCTATGAATCGAAATCATAACTGTATTATTTAAGAATTTTGAGTATAGGTACAAGTGGATTTTTTTAAATGGAGAGGTGTTTTAGAATATTTTTTATCTATCTACTCCACTTGAGACCTGATATTAAATACAAAATACCGTTTAAAAATAAGTAAGGTAAAATTATTGAAAAGAAATTCGGAATACTTATAAATAATCTCCAAATTAAAATTCGTAAAAGGTTCTTTCCAAACATTTTATTTAGTATATACTATTTTTGTATTTATTCAATCTATTTTTAGGTAAATATTTTTATTCTTATAGTGACTATTTTTTCGAACCTACGTTTATTACCATAATCAATTATAACATAGCTATAGTGTGCGACAAAATGTATTCTTCCTAATTGATCAATGATGCAATAATCATGATTATTAATGTATTAATCATGAATATATTAAACGATTACATATTTTAAATACATTTGTAAATTCATTCAAATTCATATACTTTATCTTTTTCTCTATATTTGAGTTTCGAAACCTTGACCTGCGCGCAGAAAATAAATTTATCTTCAACATAAAACCGACACACACACATACAATTATATCATAAAATATACGAGACACCCAAAAGAATTGTCAAGACGAAAACCTCGTGCCTACAAATCGCGAAAAGCACATGGTGTGCCTTTATATTGTATATGTACACACGTGTGTATCTGTGTATGTGCGTGCTCATATAATACACTGCTGGAATCGAGTTTGAGTGTGCGTATAGCAGAATATACTGACTCACACAGTTATACGTCACACTATCAACGGATATAATTGGGTGGGTAAGCACCAACGTCAGAAAATAAACTAAAGCTCGGAGAATACATGATGACGACACATGTGATTGTGTATTTCATCCCGGCACTTTTTGTATTTGTGAATATAATATATATATATGTAGTTAATGATGCATGCATTCTTAGCGAATAAGAATTGGCGGGACGGGAGGTCTTCGACTGAGCGCACTTCTTTTTTAAGCGCTTAACTCAAGTGTGGAATGTGACTCGTTTGCGTTCCGAGTATCCCAGCTTGCTGACATGTGTATACATGTGTATGCACATAATACATATATGTGTGTGTACCACATGCTTAGCTTTTACTTATAGAAATGATTGCAACGCATTGGCCTTTCATTTCTTTAAATACAAATACACATTTTTCAGTTTTCTATAGTATTTTAATTGTATATCACTAAATAATATTTACTTTTATAACTCATAAAATAATCAGATGAATAAAAATCATAAAGTAAAACACGTTAAAACCACATGCACAAACAAAAAAAACTTGGCAGCACGCGTCTGCGATATTACAACATGTTTTTTTAGTAAATGTATGACAATATATACCAAAAGCTGATGTTGTATGTGATTACAGTTATCTTGTTTTTTGGCACGTGCATTAAGCGTGACATCTACCTGTGGCAGGTAATCTCGTTTCGATGCACTCAAATGATAAGAAAGTACAAAGCGCAACAATTGTGCAAAGTTTTGTTAAATCACAATATGAGATGATGATTGCTTATTATAAAATGCCAAAGGAAATATAAACGTAATTAGTTCGATTGTGCGTGTATACTAAATAAGGAATCCCTGAAGACAATGCCTTAGGCAAATTTTCGTTATCGTAAAGTACTCGAGATACGTAAATCTACACAAAGCCGTAACCACGAGTCATTGATAAAGTCCGAAAGATTATTTGTGTATTAACATTTAAAATAAGTAAACAAAACAAATGTATGGTCTTAATAATATTGGATTTCATAAATGAGTCATAATGACGCGAAAGGAGCTACCAGAAAACTAACACACAATCGCAAAAAAGGCCATGACTAAGATCACGCATTGGGGTATTCTTCTTTGCGAGAGCTGCGTAATCATAGCAATCTATAGTATACCTTAACCCACGTTGTTGCTGTGTCGGCATACAACTTTCATAAATGGCGCCAGAACTCACGTTTATAGAGTGTTTTTGAATACGCCGTGCGAGAGACGATTTTGTGAGAAGTGTTTTTGACGCGCAAGCGCAATTTGGTGCATCGCGCATTGGTGAGATTAACATCGAACGACTTGTACCTGCGCTGCAAGAATGCTGTTGAGCAGCACAGCCTGTTTGTTGTCGTCGCTAGCGTGGGTGGATTTAATCGAAAAGTAAAAGTATTTTTTACTAGTTTTTGTACTTTTTTTATTTTTCACACAATTATTAAACAATTATTATTGTAAAATATATATTTTGTATATATATCGTGGGCTTAGAAGAAATACACTAATTGTAATTTTAAAAACATTTAGCTAATGATGACAATCTGATTAAAAAGTCATATTTTTTATTAAAAATGTGTTTTTTCGTTGTAAAATATTTATTTAAAAATGTATTGATAATTAGTTTTTATAAAATTGTATATCATTTTATAACAGTCTCTTTTTCAGACTACAGTCCTATTGGACAAAGCGTAATTGAGTGGTCCAAATTTCCACCCTGTATAATGATTTTCTAAATTTACGAACCATTTCAAAATTAATAAAACATCGAAATAAAATAAAAAAGGAGACATTAATAATTGGCTTTTGGTATAAAAAAAACAAAAATAAACCGCAGAGTCCTTCAGTATGCCTACGAACACACATGAATATAATATATAATATAATAAATATTAAATTATATGGCCGAGGAAGGATTCATAATCCTTCTGAATATATTACTGCTTTATTAATATATTACAAACCACAAAGATTGGTTGAAACTGTGTTCATCAAATGTAATTCCTAAAGAATTTCATTCTTGATGAAGATGAAAATTCTAAGCTTAATTAAAATTCAAAACTATCTATTAAATAATAAATATTATATATAATACATTTCTTTTCCTTAACTTTATTAAATATTACCTAAAATATTTTTTTCTAAATTCCAAAAACAAGTTTTTTTTTATAGTTTGTGAATCCACCTCCATTCAAAACTTGATTTCTAAGATACATTTTAGTTTTAAATTGAATTTATTCTGTTTCCATAAAAAAATTTAGTTTTTAATTTTAATATGTACATATTATTTTCTCGATTAAAACAAAATAATCTCAATACAAATACACTACACAAGAATATAATAGAAGATACATGTTCAGTTATTTTTTTTTTATAAAGAACAAAATTGTATTATTTTAAATATTAATTAAAAAATAGAATTTTAAATAGTAGAAACGGTAAATTTGTACTATATTTGAAATCATTTTTTTTTTCGTTCTATAATCAATATATATTAATCATTTAAATGTGCTTTTAACAATTTTATTATGCTTTTTAGAGAAAAACGTAGTCTTCATTTTAAAAAAAATAAAATCAACCAATACAAGCAGCAATAGTAAATAATTAATGACTCACGAGCAGAAAAAATTCTTCCGTCACTCTTATGATAAACACATCTATTTATAAATTATTCATTTCGTCTTATTTATCTGATCAGTGATCTGATCACCAATAGTTCAGGCTACGAGCGCAAAAAACCATTGTATATGTCGTAACAATAGTTATTCCGCTGAGTGTATGTTAATAATTAATACACGATTACACATTCAATAAATCTATAAGAAATACAAATGCATAATTTTGTATATTATAATCAATATGAAAATACGGTTATGCTAATATTTGATTAGATATATAATATGTTTTATAAATATGTATTTATTTTGCTGTGTTTGTGATATTTTTATACAATATGTAGGAACAAAAAAAATACAAAATGCTTTTGTACGTTTGTTTTTTTTACAAAAATATGATCGAATACAATAACACTGCACTGCATTTATAAAACCGCATACACACGCTTGTACTTTCACTTATGTGTATATTACAGTATATTTAACAATTCTAATGGAAAAACTCATTCACATTCATTAACGCTTGTACTTTTATTATATTGATACGATTCTTAGCGACAGTTTCCTTTGTTATGACATTGACAAAATCGTTGCGCACAAAGAAATGAAAATACGTGTTTTTATTTTTTATTGTTGTATGCATACATATCTCCGAATGTACCGCACAATTTAATATAATTATGAGTATGACACAATCATATATTATAATATGTATATATATATGCATATTACATAGATAGTTTAAGTATACATGTATGAAATGTCGATGTTTGTGTGTGTGTGTACGAGCGCATGTAATTTGGCGAGTACAACTCTGTTTGTGATGCTGCGACTGGCTGGATGCCAATTAATATAATTAGAACATATTTGTTGTATTGACATTTGTGATACTGATAACTCTGCGACTATAGATATGTGGTATTTATTATGTAAACGTAATTTGAAGACAAAAACATTTTTTTAAAACAAAATAGAAATGTGTATTTAAAAAAAACTTGTAAGAACTTTATGATCAAAATACTTAAAATAGATATTGCTAGTAGTGTGTTTGCATGCTACAAATAAAAACATGTGTTTAATGAACAGATATGCAAACTTTTAAATGTTTGGGAGTCAATCAATAGATTTTTGTCAAATGTTTTATTAATTAATTTTGTATGTTAGATATTCAATGGATTGAATATTAAAAAAAACATGGCTGCTCTAAATCGGCAAGGGACTTAAATCTTGTAATTTTTAAATTATGAGGGAAAAATACCTTTTAGTAGGCGAAACAGATGAATAAATAGGACAATTACTCAGAGTACCTGAATGGCGAGTAAATCGGTAGTCAGAATTTAAACATCTTTCCTCAAATCTTCACAATCAGTTGTCTCCATGATGTCTACTGGATTTAGATAAAACCTGTTCCTTCAACTATACTTGTCAAAGCTAATCTCAGAGCCGTCAATAAATTTTGATTAAAAAATATTATTTATTATTATTTAAAAAATCAAGATGGTACATTTGTCATTGGTTTATCGGGGTAATTAATGAGACTGGCACTTGTACGTACAGGGGACTAGGGATAGCAGAAATTATGAAATTATGAAAAATTAAGTCTCAGTTTTTTTAATTAAATAATATAGAATTTTCTTAAATATGCATACTTGTTTTATTATATTAGATCACGATAAATAATAAAAATTCCGAACATTTCTCTAGACATAATTAATTAGGATATTTTATGGGTTTTAAGAGAGTTTTGAATGTCATGTAACGTATTACTAAAACCACTTAAAATCGAACAAAAATGATAATATAACAATACTAAGTATTTGGTTCAAAAAGGGTTATTTTTGTAAGGTATTATAATAATTCCTTTTCATTATTACCTAAATCCCTAATTGCACCAATAAAATTCAGCTATCAGGGCTTTGCCGAGTTTAATATACTAGGAACCTTTCAATTAACCAATAAAATAAAAGATATGCGATAGATCCGAAAATAAGTAATTTTCTTTTGGTTTACATTTACACGTTACAGCTTGTTACAATTTAATGAAATATTGAATTCAATATTCAAAAATAAAATAAGCACCCTGTGATTACATTATATCAATATTAAAGCATTACATTAAATAATTGTACCATTTGTAGTCTATCTCACGGATATATCTATAATGTATAATCATCATATTATGTGTTCCAAGCATTGGCATGTTAAAAAGAGACCGTTCAACAGTCACTTTTTTTGTATCCAAATTCGTAACTTGTTTCGAACGTTGTAAGCACGCATACACACGGCAATTTTACGAAATCTTCCACAACTGTTTTGTCGAAATTTTGATTAAGTACTTGTATATTATTGTGTACGTCTATTATTTATATTACGTATAAAGCCGCGAAGTAGCAGCGGCAGCGTGGCGACGGCACTGACATGAATAAATAATTTAAAAGAATTTCACAAGCGATTTGCGACGACTTCCCTACTCAATGAAGAAAAAATACAAATATAATTACATATATATATACACAAATCATTTATGTGTATTTATATAATTATACTAGAAATATAATGAGTTCAACAAATATATAATTATTATATAAATTTATAACATTTCTAAGAATATAATTGTTTAATATCATATTATTGTTAAATCCGAAACGTAGGTGTCATAATAATATTATTTTTAAGATTATTATTATTAATATGAACACGTGTTTGCTTTGTATTTGCGGCGAACCCGAGAGCGAGATGCACCAATGCAGAAAGTAAACGTTTTAATTACGCACGATGTGAGCATGCGCGCCATTTTCCAGACATGCACAGACACAGCTGTGGCATGCGCTGGCTCGAAACTACCGTCGGCCATGCTTGTATTTGCATGTTTTACATACATTATAACAAATTCTATTAATAAAGCCCAGTTTTATAGCCTGCCCACAGCACAAGATGAGAGATTATATATAATGTTTACGCTTCCAGACATCACCCACACCCACACAAACGCAAAATTCATAAATATTGTATAGTTATGTATCATAACGGCACTCACTTTTTTTTCGATACAGCAGTACCATATACACAAATGGCACGATTCCCAGACCGCACACGGCCAGATAGACGATCGCTTCCAGCATATTCATTTTGTAATGGTTGATATTCGCACACACTCATGCAGCAATTTTCAAATTAGCACTATATAATATTTATATCCGTTTTTATGTCGTATTTCGACGTTCGTTTTCTTTTATTTTTATTATGACACACTTTCACCGCGCGCGGCACGATCCAGTGATCATAGGTTCTGACGTCACTCACTAGCCGCGATGGTTTGCAGAATATAACTGAATTTTATAGCACCTCCTGTGTGTGTGCTTTTGCAGGTTTGTCGACCGCTAATTAACACTATTCGTCCGTACATTTACATTTAACGCGCGCGCAATATGCACAAACACACATACACGTTCATATAAAATATATCAAATTAACTACTAAAAATCAATAGAAGCAGAGAATTTGCGACTCGGATCAAAAAAAAAAGAGGGCACAAACTCTCTCACACAAAAAACGCTGAGGAGACGCGCGATATTCGCATATACGAACTGAACCGCGCGAATGTTTCTTTCGTACTAAAAAGTAAAATGTTAAATCAAAAAGAATTGCAGAGTTTGTGAGAGCGAAACGTGATCATTCGTCTCGGTCGCACGCTCCGTTCGGCAAGCAGAGCCAACAACCAACGTGTAGTACGATGCGAAGATACCAATAAAATTCACAGTTGTTTTATTTTATTGTTGTTTAGTGTGTGTGTGTGCGGTTTTCATTCTTTATCTCATACAGTTTTTAGCAGCGGACTTTGTTGTTCGCACGGTATTCTGTTCTAAAAGCGTCTTCGATGTGTGAAGCCGGTACGCACCAAATTGAAATAAATGAGTGTAAGCACCAATTTGTTTTAGCATGCGAAGAGCACGAGACAGAGAAAAGAGAGTTAGACGCGCGTACACACTCTAGAGCAGAGTCGTATTCAGGTGGTTGATATATTTAAGCTTTGTACAAATGTTCAATGTAATTGAGGATATATCTGCTGCTACGTTTCCAGTAATCCTTGCTAAAGTTCTCCATTCTTATGTTAAGAGGTTGCCCACGCGCACTAGTTAGATTATTGTTTTACGTTTTGTTTTATATTTCCCGCACAAAATACTCAGGTGTTTAAGCCGATTTAATACAAAAGCAACCGTATTCGTTAAAAGTTTTCGTAAGACTAAAACTCACAAAAGCTTCTGTGCACTAGCAGCGGAAAAAGCTATCTTGTGACTCGAATGTGGGGGCAACTCGGCGCATCGTTCTTTCATTCTTTGCCGCGCTCACACATAAGGCGAGAGTAGGAGAAGTGTGATTCATTTATAGTTGACCGTATGGTGGAGCGTTTATTTGTACACACGGTATGTATATGTAATATGCTAGTTGGTTTTCTTATCTAAATTTAACAGCTGCTTACAAAGACACGACCAATTATCTATTTTACGTGTATATATATTATATAGGTATTAGGTAATAATATACAGTACGAGTGTGTGTTTCTCAACACTCTCAGTTTTAGGGACAACGCTGACGCCGAGTCGCCAACAGACAAGGCAAGCGAGCCTCTCGTCTCATTTTGTATTACATATGTGTGTGTGTGAGTTGGTGTCGTGCGCACGTGTGTATTTACGGTTTACGTTTGGAGCATGCGTCGAGTCATATCGGCCGTTTCGGAGCGGAAATCATTCATAAATATACTATATATGCATGAGTCTTGTCAGTCTGTTTATTAATGTAATTTTATTGGGTTTCTGTTTGATGTAAATGCGCGTGCGCACGCCGCTTAGTTTGAATAACATTTGGCGCAAAGCGCAGTTGGCTAGCGAGCGCATTTCTATGACGACGACTTTAAAATTATTTTGCATATTTCTTGTGTACTCCTAAAAGCGTTACAGGATATAGCGTATATATAAATAGCATGACTAATTCATTCAAGCTGTATAGTTTTTAAATTAATTGACGGTATATTGGCTCAGAAGGTTCATTTCTATGAATTAAACAGAAAGTCAACAATTTTTCTGACGTGAAATCGTCATACCGTTTATTTATTTATCTTGAAATAACTGCATATTTTTTATATTATTCGTTAATTGTATTGATCGATGTTGTATTTTGATCAAAATATATAACATAATATATATATATTTTATTTAACCCGTCACATATTGACAAATCAAAGGTATTTAATTATTAAACATATATTTAATTTTTTATTGTATTTATGAATCTATGATATGTATCTTAGTATATTTCAATTTCAGCACACAAACTTGATTTGTAACATGAAACCAATTAGGTGAATAGACAAGATTGTTGAGATTGTTGAAAGTAATTTTGGTAAAAGAAAAAACCACAGAGCTAAGTGTGTAGATGGTCCCAGTTGAAGAGAGGGACGTTGCTTCCCTAGTTCCCATAATAAAAAAGTGGATTTTACACTGTACCACAAATAATGATTGCTGGAAATCGTATGATTGTTTGGAAAGACATAGTTTCAAACATTTATCAGTCAATCACTTAATAGCAAACAAAAGGCACTACACAAGATTGTGTTTCCTTTTAAAAAACATATTTGAAACAAATTTCATTGTTTTAGTAAGGACATAAAAAGGTGTTGGTCATAGGCTACCATTCCTAGCCCCTAAGTTGATATTTTTAACGATTGTTTCAAAAATGTGATTGTGGTTTATAAAACATTTGATACTCTTTATATTTTATAATATACTTTAAATAAAAAAGTTTCATCCCCAAAAACCTAGTATTACAAAATGAGCTGGAAGAAAAAGAAAACATTTGTTTTTCAGCGTACCAAATTTTAAACTACCACTCTTTTGACCTATTTAAAAAAAAATCTATTATATGATTTTATAATTATTTTAAATAAAAAAGTATCAGGAAATGTGAACATTTTATGCAATTTTTAACTAATTTTGGTTCACCAAACGGTGGATGGATTTCAAATTCGATGTGGCATTTAGTTTTAGATATATTCAAATGGTTTGACCTTCAAATTGGTTTTTCCTTAATTGAATTGATATGGCGCACTCATTTTGAAGGTTGCAAATAGGACAAAAAAAGAACTACATGCCCATTAAATAAAATAGAGAAAAAACATCCTATATTGGTTGGAAAGGACTTCAAAATTTGGAGTACAACATTTTTCGCTAACCGTTTGGTCTGGTTGTTGTTTTATTATTGATTTTATAATTTGTCTTCTCCATGGTGGGTTTTCCTAATCCCGGCTGACTTATAATTAAAAAATGATAAAAGAAACATTTTATAGAAATCAAAATAAACTTAAAGATACGAGTTCCAAAAATTGCTACTTATATGCAAAGCAAATATAATATATTCTGTTGAACCAGAAACATTGTGCTTTAAATAGTAGGATATATCTGCTCGTCCTCCACAATCTCCAGATTTAACCCTATTGAACATTTATGCAACGAGTTGGAGCGAAGGATCAGGTTGCATCCGATTTCCAATGAAAATCAATGAAAATCTTTAAAGAAGAAATGAGGTGGAATAACTGCCGAAATAACAAACAACTTGGTCAATACGATGACCAGGGATTGGAGGCTGTCATACAAAGTATCCTACAAAATATTAAAATTCTAAAATGTATAATATGTAAACCTAAATTAAATAAAAACACTTTTTTGGTATATCTTTGTTATTACATTTTTAGTCAGGCGTTGTTATAAAAGTATAAAATAATAAAATAACTTATTGTTATTGTTCGAGTTGATTCAAATTTAAAAATATATGATTTCGAATTGCTTTTAATAATTTTTTTAATAAAATTATAAATACTTAAATTTTTAAACCATACATAGAAAAATATGCTGTGCAAATACATATTTGACTGACTGTATAATATACAACGAAAAATAATTATACAATTATTGTCCACGTGATCCTTACCCCAAACGCATGTGTTTAACCACGTGTACACATAGTAAAGGTTAACCAGGACTTTGAGCTTTTCCATATATTATTCAATGTCGTCGAGTAATTGTTAGAATTACGTCAATGTTTTCAAACAAATTATAAGACAACGTGTTTGTATAGTTGAATATATTGCGTAATTTGTGTAAGCATACCTTTAAGCTGGTCAACACAAGAAATACATCAAACAATCCCTTTGAATATGGTTGCATTTAATTCGTATAATATATTAGACATATGAGAGATAATTAATTTCTTCATTGATGACAGTATCTATTTTTGAACGATACAATAACCTTAATTTTATTCTGCAGTAAATTTAAAAAGAAATAAAGAACATCGCATATTATAATATTTAATCAGTTGCGTTTCTCATATACTCAAACACTGTGTTCATTTCATTTTGAGTACAATGACTGCAGATATACATATATATAAACAAACACCTGTTCAATATTTCACAGTTTACTCGTTGTCAACGAGTGTTCACCTCTGACACATCATTCTATAGAACTCTGAGACTGATTAATCGGTGTGCGCTAAATTCAACGCCAATTGGAGTACATATATTACGATACAAATATGCACATGAAAAAACAACCAGTTTTCATCATTGTTAATACTCTAGTTATACGTATTCATCCGTTGTATAAGATGAAATATTTATCATATAAGAAAAGAAAAATGTGCGCGCAGACAAACGTCTTTTCGCGCACATTGACCGTGGATGTGGGTTATATAGATATTTTTTTATATCGTCGACACAGAATGTTGTAAATTATTTACATATGTATACATACTATAGCAATGATGAAACCGGCTAGTGATGTTGTATAAAAGCATAATATAACATACTCGTAAATACATAATATAGACACTTTAGTTGCCCACAAATTGCGTGTTAGTTTTATAAATACATTTATACTCTTTGATAATATACCATAAACTTTTGTGGGTCTATTCGAAGATGGCACAAGTCGGCTTGATGTTAGCGGCGAAATTCTATACATGTGTTTATAATATCTGAGTATATATAGCGGAAGTCATTCAGCATAAATTCCGCTTCAATGGAAATCGTTTGGAGCGAGCGCCATGCATTGCCTTATAACAGAGTTTTGGCGGTGATGCGTATAATAACCGGTTAGCCTGCCCGCGAACGTAACAGGTATTTCGCTAGACTTGTGCCGACTCAGACGCGTTTTATAGTTAAATTGCATATTGCTAGTAATTCTATAATATATAGATGCAATCACTTTTGTTTATAGTGAAGGTTTAGCGCGGCAAAAGTATTGTATTACAAACGGTACCTATTAGTTATATATTATAAATAAGAGCTTTAATTTCATGGATTTTCACGGACTCGCCATAGGACGGATGATTCCGAGGTTCGATTACAGCAATTAAAACCCGAAAATATCTGAATCCTATGAATACAGCTTGAGAAAAAAGGTTTTTTTATCCAGACCAGACCATATATTTAATTATAAGGGTCCTAGTGACCAAAAATCCGGTTTTATTTAAAAATGTAAAAAATACTTTTTGAGACACATTTTCGATCAGATTATATTTTATATTTTTTAATAAATTAAAAGTTTTCAAAAATAAATTAAACTAAATAATTCAATATTCGGAAAGTATATATTATATTAAAATAATAAACTAGATCTAGTTTAAAATGTCCTATCCAGATCGTGAAAATCGTTTTTATTAAAGAAAACTATACTTCTATAGTATTATGTCTAGCTTAAAATTATTCAAAATATAAAAAATAGGAAATCTCATAAATCCACAAATAAAATATACATAGGAATATTGGATATATCTTTTAAATAATAGAAAGTATAGGATGTTCAGAATCTTTCGAGACGTGAGTTCAAACTAATTGTTTAGTTTTTTGTTTAAAGCCCCGACATAGACATACATTTTATAAATTCATTGTTGAATATTATAATTATTTTTTTAATATTGGAGGTTTTTCTATAAGCAATGCATTTTTTAACACACATTTAAACAAAACGAATCTTAAATTAAATCCGAATACATTTTTTAGAACTAGATCAAGAAATCATCTTAAAATTTCAAGTTTTAAGATTTATTTTGGATTGGAGTGTTAAATTTTAATACCTCTATAATTTTTGATTGGTTTTATTGGAATGGTATTCAGGCAGCCGTACAGCAAAAAAATGAGTAATTATTACATTTATGACAAATTTTTGTTTTCGAAATGAAGCCTGTTTTTGACACCGGGCAACTTATCGCCATTTCATTCTATTCAATGTAATTATTCATTCTCTGTCGCATTCACATATTCGAAAGGGTCGATCACTGGGCTACTTTTGGGTACATTTGTGTCTTCGAAAAATACTGAATAACATGCAGGCGATGTTTTCATAGCCATAGCTGAGTGGGTTAACGCGTTCGCCTGGCTTATGGGAAATCGACGGTTCAATCCCGGCCGGCAGACCGAAGTGTTTTTCGAATGTAGCACTTAAAATCAGTAGGTTCATCTTGCTATTAATAGTAGTAGCTCCAATAGGAGTAGCACAGCATAAACAGCACATTAGCATGACCTGACCAGTCGTGTGAACCCATAATGGTCAATGAATCCGGTGTTCGGCATCGCACACTGGCCATATGTCGATGTTTTGCAACATTCTGGTATATTCGTACGTATCTTTATTTAAAAATGTGAGTTACAAATAAGACCCACTTTGTAGAAACTAAGACACGCTCCTAATATAAGCTATTTAAATATAATAATATAAATCCTATTTAAATTATAATTCATAAAATAAATCTTAATAAATACAGCAAAAGTCGGCTTCGACTGCTTGCTATATAAAATCGTGATATGTGACTTCTGTGTATTTCTGTGGCTGCGACCAAAAAATATTTTAATTTAATTTTCGTTCAGTGCGTGTAATAGTATGAGTTTAATGTCAAATATGAGTCAGTTTGTTACCATAACCCATTAAATTAAATTAAATGTTATCGGTTTAACCCAGTAATTAATTGTTGGAAATGAGACAGTCCATATTGATGTTTAAAGGCTTAAAGACAAAAAAAATCCAAAATCAAATTCATAGATATAAAACAAATTTTGTAATAGTTTCAAAATCGTTCGTATAACGACTGCTCTTTGTATTTATAAACACGGTCACGCCTCTTATGTATCTTATTGAATATGTAGAGAAGCAGTAGCGCGTAAGCATCGTGCGTCGTGCCCGTTTAAAAATAATCGCGTGCTTTTAGAATTTTGTTGTTGCACTCGTTATTAATACATGCATATTATACACATTCAGATATGTTTGTTTACTGTTTTAACACAAATGATTTGGGGGACTCGAAAATCAAAACAAATCTCACAGCCGCGATTAAGAAATCTGAACTGATGTGATACTATTTTCATTTATGGTTTGGAAAAAGTCAAGTTTTTGAGATTATAGGTCATCAAAAATATTTGAGACGAATTGCATATAAAGGATGTGAAAATTGGTTCAAATTAAGCATCATCAAAACAGCAGCGGTGGCCATAATAATGAGTTCTATCGGGCTTAAAATAACTTAAATTTATTTCAAACAAGTGTATTTTTTATATAGATGACTTGATTAAAATGTGGGTTATTTGGACAATTTGGATAAGTGGAACGCAAATATTTCCATAAAGAAATGTAATCGAACTGGAACTCTGAGACTACATGAATGCATAGTGCATATACAAATAGTTGCGGTGGCTCCAACTAACTTAAAAATGCTAGTTATTCAAAATGAATCATTGTCCATTAGCCCCACACACATATTTTGAAACATTCAACAGACAACATAATTGAAATTAAATACTATATAAAGACAGACTGTTATTATAATTATACGAATATAACGCAAAAGAAATGGCCGGCTGATGCAATCCCAAGCTCAATGTTTACATCTTTAAACCAAGGTGATTGTGTCGGTGCGACGAACGACAAAAAAAATGACGCAAACATTTTTCTTTCTTCTGCAAATGCGCAGTTCGCTTTAACCTCCTTTGAGAAATAAACTGAGAAAACACATGAACTCACTCACACAAACACACACACGCATACAAAAATAATAAAAGCGCGGCGGCATCAGGCATTTATTTGTTTACGCGAACAATTGTGTGGATCGTATTATAAATTAATTTATAAAAATAATATAGAGCACGGTATTTTACAATTCCATTATGAATATAGGTACAAAATGATATATGCGTATTTAAATATATAGTACTCAGTTACTCATCTGTATAAATATAATATATAAAATGCAATAATCAATATTATGTGTTTGCATATACGGTGTACATTCGAAATGCAAATAATATACATTTTTCTTGAGGTCCGAAAATTTGAGAAAAGAGAGCAGCAATTCGAACAAGCATTTAAAACATGACGGAGTAAAAAAACATCTACAATATAATATGAATATTTTTAATTTATTATTTCTAGCAAGATAATTATTTTATCGATAAAGTAGCATATAAATAGTGACAAATGTTATCGATACGATAACTATACACACACCCTTTGTTGAAAGAAGATTGGTCTTGGTGAGCAAACATCCCAATTGGCAAGAAAATGAATATTATTGAAATTATTATCATTTAACCTAATGAATTATTAAATACCTAAGTATGGCTCGAAACTAAAGGGTTTTTTAGCGAACACAAATGGATACAAATTGATAATTTTAGTAAAGTTTTCTAATCAGGTATGGTATACAAATTAAGAGGCTAGGCATGTAATATGCCGTCAACGCGTTGGCTGGCTTATGCGAGGAGGTCGCCTTATGAGTATGTTCCTCTTCAATTAACACCACACGCACCATGTATAGATTCACGATTCCGAATATAAATAGTAAGATAGATCTCGGTGCGTAGATATATTTCAAAAATATGCGCATTTGCCCTGCAAATTTGTTAGAGTCACGACAGGTCAAATTAAGACTCCTAACCATCGGGTATGTGTTATGAGTGTTAGAGCACAGTAGCTCCAATAGAAGTATCACAGCACTAAAAACTCATTAGCATGACCTGACCAGTGACCGGTCGTGTGAACCCGAAATGGTCAATGAATCCGGAGTGCGGCATCGCACACTCGCCCTATGTCCCACAAGGGATTACAGGATACAATCATTTCTTAAAATGCTGATATGATTAGATTTTATTATTATTTGTGCTAATTATTTGTTGTGCTAAACACTTGATTTTAACAACCATCCGCGAGGCTAATAGCTGTATAAGAATTTTGCCATGATATACAAAAAAGTTAACTTTTCGGATCTCTTTGAAATGTTGCAAAACTTTGAGTTCATTTTGTAAATGTTGAAAATAAAATGTCGATGGTTAGTTCATTTTAAAAATCAATAATGTTAAATGTTTATTTATTGAAAAATTAAGATCTATTATTTTACAAATTGAATGTGAAGTAAATCAAAAAAAAATATTATTAAAATTTATTATTGTTTATAATTATTAATTAATTAATTAATATCAAATATCATTTGATGATCTATTACCATAGAATGATCCCCCCATATTCTCAAAATCTATAAAATACATAAAATCAGTATTCATAAAAAATAAAAAAAAATAAAAAAAAAAATAAAAAAATAAATAAAAATAATAAAACAAATACATAACGTATTGGGGCTAAAATATATTGGTTCTTGGTACAGTCTTATCATTTTCCACCATCTAACCTCCCTCCTTTAAATAACTCGCAAAGTAAAAAAAGTACTATCTCATGAATGAATTTGAATTGTAATTACCATTTTATTAATTTGGGAAATCCTTACCATCTTAAAAGGTTTAATTACTTTAAGTGATACCAGGCTATTACTTAGAATTATATAAATGATAAGTATATTACTTGTCCTGACAATGGCGTTCAAAAGGTATGTGTCAACTGTATTTAAAGTATATATGTATAATACTCATTAAATATTTATTTGTAAAGTATTTAGTCATCGATTATGTAAATCCTGTTCATCTATCCTAAGAAATATGACGATTTTTTTTCAAAGAAAATACAATTTTAGTGAAGTGAAGTAAACAAAAAATTCCAAGTGAAATAAAATTTTTTTTCATGAATTTCGCTCCACCGCAGTAAAAATCCCATTCAACAAGTTCTAGCCGCAAGCGAACATTGGTGGATTTGTAAACAAATAATGCGCTGATGCATATTATATGAGTGTGTGAGTGAGTTCAAATATATATAACATTAGAAAAACCAGACCAATAATGAGAATCGAGATTATATATATATATAATATATATATATGTAATAATATATTGTATGCGCATTCATATGGCAGCGAATCGCCGATGATAGTGTGAGGGGCAACTGCATAGAATGTGATTATTTTAAAATGTGCGCACGTGGAACAGTGTTTATACAGCCAACACGCGCGCACACACACACTATACTTATACTTTTAATATAGTATAGTCTCGAAGATTATATTTATTTGATGCATTGGAACTGTTTATTAGTTGCAGAAACTACATTATGGCAAAACTATTAGTGTAACTAATTGTTTAAAATATAAACAAAACATCATCTCCTCGTGGCTTTTCAATCCACTAAAGCGAGATAGCTATTTTACTCGGTATGAGTAATGTGGGTACTTCATGGTGAAATATACATACAATTTCATAATTAAAATACATATTCTAAATAGAAGGGCAAACGAGGGGGTTAACTTACATATTGATAGTTGATGCATTGATGATGTGCGCTCCGGGGGTTGCTGCATAATGAGTTTGCGCTGATTCCACTGATCGTAGGTAGTTGATGATGCGTGCTGCTGCTGAGCTGGTACTTCTGGTGGTGGTACCAGATGATGTGGGCTTGTTGGATAGAAAACACTGTTGCCATTAGGGTTCCACCAACGCTGCACGGGCGGCGGTTGGTGGATCGGCAGAGGCATCGAGGCTGGTGGTATACCCATCATCGGATGCTGGTGCACATGCACCATTGCAGTGGGATAGTACTGCGGCCACGCAAAGTACATAAAAAAATATCGTATACACTTGTCGATAAGTTTGTTTTTTGTAAGTCAGATTTAAAATTTATTCAGGTTTTAAAGGCGGTCGAAGTGTCAAAATACACGTGTGCACAGAGGCGACTCACCACACAAGCACAGCGATTACAGTTATTATTATTACTATTATAGTTTACAACCATAGGCAAAGCACATAATCTAATTTCTGGAGCAACGTATAATCCAAACCGCATTTCACAGATGTATAATTTTGTTGGTACTAATGGTATATTTTAGTATACCGTGTACTAAATAGAAATTACTGTTTTTCACTCGTTTACACACACACGCACACAGAGTGCGACTGGCAAAAGTCGATGTCGTTGCTTGTTGTCGTCGCCGCGCGTCGTTCACACAGCGGCAAAAGATTAAATTGAGTGCGATGCGTCGCTTGTTTTCTTTTGTTCGCCTCGATTTTGTTTATCTTTATATTCTTTGCTGCGCGACGTTCTTATTCGTTATGTATGTACGCTCTCGTCTGCTTTTTCGTATTCACTTGTTATCGGTTGCACTCTGTTACTACTGTTGTTCGTTTTGTTTTTTGATGTCTTTGTTATTATTAAAATTAAATCTGGAGTCGATATGAAAAGCTTGGAAAACACCGGAGCTAGCGTCAAACTTGTACAAATACCTTAACGATACTGCAAACGGTTGTATGTAAAAGCTCTGCTCAACCTACAAATTGGCTGTGCGCAATATATATATATGATTCCTCCTACACAATCATATACTTGAACAATGTACACACACATTCTCAACAACTTACTAACACTAATTCAACGAATACGAAGTAAAATCAGCTGTTGCAATTGCAAGCAACGTTGCTACACTGCTAAACACAAATAATATTATGTACACTGTGACTGTACATAGAACACACCGCAAAGAGCGAAAAGAGCGAATGAGCATGGTGCGGACCTCCAATCAGAGGCGACTCGCTAGACATGCGTCATCATGTCCCGGTATGTTTTGCCGATGCGTTTTCTGTTTTTCTTTTGTTGTTGTTGTGAGTATTTCCGTACAGCGTACAGCATACGCTCGTCTCGATACTCTTCTATGTTCTATATAGCTTTTTTATATATGTTATGTGTATATGTATGATTATTATATGAACATAAACATGTACATTATTATATGATTGTTCCCGCACGTTTCAGAAAACGCAACACGGTCGCGGTGCGGATGGCGGATCAGCAAAGGGCATATCCATACCGTACAGGGATTGTATAATTCTCGGAAAATTCAGACGAGGGTTTTATTTCTCAGAATTTGCGTATGGCTGCATAAACGGAACGCAATTGATTAACCTAGAAACATGAACATTCTGAAACTCTTAAATTAAATAATTTGCTCGGTGGTTGGCAGTGCTAGAGGACGAGACGTTCACAGGACATTGAGGGGTCACACGTTTTGCGACACGTGTGAAATGAAATCGATGTATATGTAAAGCTTGTGTCTCAGGCTGTTGGACAAATTAATGATAATTCATGATTGACATCTTTTATATTTTTGCGTAAATGAGACAAAAGAAAAAAAACGCAAATACCAACAAGTCGTAAAATATATACTGCACCGTTATCTAATAAATAACTTTATTATAATTTCTTGTTAAATTATATACATGCAGTTAAATTATTAGTCATACATTTTATTTTCCCATTATCAGGTATTTCAAGAGTATGTGTGCATTTTAAAGTACAAAATATAAATGTATGCATATACACATTTCACATATATACGTGAATTGTATGTGTATATGTGTTTGTTTAGGCACGTACACAAAAGATTATCGTGTAGGTACCTACACCTAATTAGTTTTCTTTGAAAACAATCATAATAATATAATCTTTTAACATATATTAAATAATGTATGATCAAAATGATTATCTTTTTCATTACTTTTTTCAATTACACACACACACACATATCCATATATAAAATATTTCAATTTCAGGTGCAGCCAAACATAATGAATTATGGTTTATGGATGATGGATATATGGGAAATTACAAGAAAATCAAAATATATACACCAACTTAGGTAGATAAAATAGTTTTGAGCTTCATGTAAATGTAACAATTTTTAATTATACTTTATTTAGATTAGATTAGATTTTTGTTTGGAGTAAATAAGTTCTTCAAGAATGCACACGTAGGTCTTAGTTTGAAGTTTGAAGTTTGGACCTAATGTGCGCCTCCGATCTATTTATAAATGACCAGACTTCCCTCTTTTCGGCAGATTGTCACGCTAAATTTACTTAATGTCCCGATTTTGAGAGATCTTTAAATTGAAATTGAAATCTCAAGATAACCTGAACAACAGATATAAATTTGGGTGCAGGGAAACAAACGCGATGGTCACAACCACGAAGCACAAAAAGTTTGGTTAAGGATGATTTATTTTATTTTCTACTTAAGAGCAGTTTGGATAATAGATCTTTTATTTATGGTACCGGTTTTTTGTTTTAAAATGCCAGATTAATTTGTTGTTGTTGTAAACATGCAGTTTTGTTAATTTCACCTATATTTTTATGTGTATACTTCGAGGCTCTGCATGTCCCTTTCCGTAACATTGCATTGCTTAAAAATCAAAATTCTGCTCGCTTGGTCAAAATTTTGAATGGTTGAAAGACCAACCTTCGTAAAGTAATGGTAATAAGTAATACATATATATATATATATTATTGCTATTATTGCTATATGTTTAAGAAATGTCAACTTATTTATTTATTTATTTTGTATTGTTATTAAATATTATAAAATAAATTTCAATAATTTATTATTTAAAAATATCTCATTGACAAGTTTTGAGGGAAAAATATAATATTGTTCTGTAAGATTGTCAGTCTGGATTAAACTAGGATTTTAATTATTTTTTTTGAATAATAACAAAATAGTAAAAAAAAAGTGACCTTTTTAGTGTAAATCGGGCTATAAAGTGCATGAAGAGTATGGGACGCAAAAAATCTTATTTCCTGCGAGAGCTATTGATGAGTAGAGTATTATATCCAAATTTCCTCCCAATCAGGTGGATAGAAAAAATGAGTACCCAGGCCATGAAGCGCTTTTCAATAATTATATTTAGTTACTTATATAAATTTTGTTTCGTCCAAATGTATAACAATAATAGAAATAGAAATAAATGTAATTAGAAATAAATTCGTGAAAAATTTTAAACGATCGGTGAAATGGTTTTTGAGATCAAGCGTGCTTTTTGTGATACTTTTGACAAAAACAAATCGGAGATAATCGCAGTTTAAGTTTCAGGTTCTTTTTCATAAAAACTATTTTTGTTTAGACTTGCAAAATTTGAATGTGTCATTCTCTGCATCTGCGAAATGCTCTAGATGATCTTTTTGGCTTTGTCGTCGAGCAACTCTTCTACATTACACTACATTTTCGCTATTTTTTCCAAATAATTTGGTTGTATCTCTCGTTGCTGTTGTTCTGTGTCCACCTTTTTGCTTTTCGCATCAGTCAATCGAGTGCCATTCGTTTTACGGGACCAAATTAAACTACCTGCGAATGAAATTGTCTCGCGCACGACAGTACCCTAAGAAACTCGCTCTCAGGTAGTGCGCTATAAATAGCCATAATTTCGGTTCCTGAAAAATTTCATGATCCGATCAGATCGTCAGCAAACAAAATACTTTCATAAAATGCAATAAAAGAATCTATTTTTTTCTACCTATTTAACTCCACTCCACAGATATACCTAGATGGGTGATATAGCCATATACGTGTTACTTTTTGAATACACTATGTGGCGAAATGGCTCATCAAAAAAGACACCGATATTATTTTTAAGAGAGGGGGCAATAGCACTCAAAAATAATTTCTCATCGTATATTAGGGTCAATTACATGTAAGATCTCTTAAAATGCATACAGATGATAGTACCTCATAGGAAATCTAAGTTTAAAAATAAATTCTTTTAGAATGTTCCTACTGCACTGCGTATTGTATTCATTTTGTTTATATAACCAATGTTTTTAATCACATTTTTATCTTGACAACTGGGTACGGGTACTTAATGAGCAACACATACATTCAAACAATGTGACAGAACACAAATCTGTCATTATCGCCAATCTGGGTATATCTGTGCTGTAACCCTTCAGATTTATTGTAGAAAAATGATGCTTACACTAAATATGTATGTGACACAGGAATAGAACTTTTAGTATATACAAACCCAAGCAGCACCAATGATTACATTAACAAAGATTCGTTAACAAAGCGTTTGTAACATATACATAATCAAATTTATGTGTATGTAAGATTGATCAAAATATAAATGTTACGTAACAATTACGTTATTGTAATACCGATATGTGTAATCAATAAATGCATGTAACATAAGTTTTACTCATTAATCTAACATAACATTCCGTAAATTGCATTAATGTTACTGGAGTTACAAAAACATTAAAGGAATGTTTATGTAACACGTTTTACATTGATGTAAAAGTTATGTTAGCACAACTAACTTTTATCATCTTTATTACATTAAAGTTATATTTCGTTTATCATTTGCAAATGTTACATGTTTGTAAATATATTAAAGGTTTCTTTTGATTTACAATTTAAGTTACATAAATGTCACTTTGTCAAAAACCAATTATGATATGTCATATAATACACTAATAATTCTCAAAACTTAATAGTCATACATTTAAAGACTAACAGCTCTGCGCTCTGGCCTTTCAATAATTAATATACGAGTATATCATACTATATATAATTCCAATATGACGCACAAACTCGCCGAAAGTATAAATACAAGGCAGAATTTCGCCGAAAGGTAGAAAAAGAAAAGGATCTATTAAATAGACTATCAAAGGAAACAGTTGCAGGTAGCAGTTTTCTGTACCCGAATTCAGCGACCATTTGGTAGAGAAGCTCTGCATATGCACTCTATATTTCCGAACTTTCAGCCAAAAGTTCTCTTTCAAAATACAAAGCACTTTTTGAGTACTTGACGAAACATTTTTATTGAGATTGAAATGTCACTTCTCCATATTTTATCTTGACAGCTAAATAGGTGACGAGAAGTATTATTGAGTTTTAAATGCCGGTAGGTTAAAATTTATTTCTTTAACAAGAAGGAGCTTCCGACAGGATAAATTTAATTGGACCATCTAAATCTGTAAAGCCTGGATGGCCTGCATTCGAGACATGAAAGCTGCCACAAAAAAAGAGTTAGTGGAGAATAGAAGTGACGAGTACATATCACGAATCTGTAGGAACGGGTGTATACTATGTGCGGCAGTGAAAACAAGAATGGGATTGTTATTGACAAAGAGATCGGGGGAAGACTTTATGATCAAGCATCATAACTCAAGAAAAAATGTAGAGAAGTCTTCGTTCTCTACCCAATGGTCGCTGATTCCGATGCTTATCTAAAATATGCACAGAATCGCTACACAGGTTAGTCCTTATGAGTTAAACTTTTTTTTTTTTTAAATCGAGCTAAACCTATGACTGCCTTGCCCAATATTATAAAGCCAGTGCTGAATTCTTCTCCAGTCCTCATACCATACTCTTAGTAGAAGACATAGTATCTACTGTGAGCAGAAACATTTCCTTGGGTGATGTAAGCGTTTTGGTTTTCAGACGTCCGATGCACTATTTTAAAATCTTTGTTCTTTATTTCCCGCACATCCCATACAAATCGCACGCATGGTTTTACATAAAGCAAACGTCAAATTTTACAACAAAAACAGAGCTTCAATAGATAATGTACAGAATTAATAATTAACCAATATATAGGTATTTGGTATGTAAAGATAAGGCGAAATCGATAAAATATATTACACCATAAATAAAATTGCGCTTGTTAGCGAGCCGGGCCTATTCAACATTGCATTTGTTGCGCAGTTCAGTTAAAAATACATTCTAAATATTAAAACAACAATAAAAAAACATGGAAACCAAAAGTGTATTAAAAAAGACGTATATAAAAGCGATAAGATAATGCGACTCAGTTAGAATATTTATATACTCTATATGTGTATATTTTAAATACGTATATGTATAAGTGAGGTTGTTCTTATAATCTCTTATCAGGATTGAAGAGTGCGTTTGTGTATAACTTCATATGAAATATAATTTTGTTATCTTGACGCGACGAAAGTGAATTTTGAACTTTTGTACCGGTTCAATAGAACATTTATATATTATATACATGTCTGGCCATGTGTGATACTATTCTACAGTCAATTGTGATAACGAAGGTACGCCTTAAGAATTCTGAATAAATTCTAATGCAAATATTTATATTTTTAGAATCAATTTCTGAAATATTGTACATTATGTAAATGTAAACAAAAACAAAAAATATACAACAAAGAATAAAAAATAAGCTATAAAATTAATTAAATTGTATCTGTCTCTCCCATAGGTGCAAAGATCATATTTTCTCGTTTCAATACTCATTACTGACAACGGTGATTCTGAAGAAAAAAAGGACAACTAACAGTATGCAGCTATGAAAGGAAATAACGATAATAAAATAAATACATTTTTATTATTTAAACTGTTGCGCACTCCAGTCATCGTGTTGTGCCCCAGACAAAGAAAAGCACGCAATATATTTTCCGTTTGCTTACACCCACTCACGGCCCAGCTTGTTGCGCCCCAGCAAGTGAGGCGCATTATACACAAACACATCGTGTTGCGTCCAGGTCACATACAAGATTTCAAGAATAGGAAGAGTAAATTGGGTAAATAATATTCTATTTTGTAAAGGTAAAACGCACAAGCGACATAGCGCTAGAGCCTAAGCCGCCTTAAGGTATATATGTTATAACATAAAGGTGTCTAGTCTGGAGAGCGAAAAACAAGCTTATTTTCGAAAACGTTTTTCTCAGCTTCTTTATTAGATATAACAAAACACTTTTTCGTGGACATAATGTTATGCATATAGAATAGAAAAAATGTTTACTTCGTTCAGTGTTTTTTATCCAATTTTCAGAGGGCGCCAAAGTCGAGTCCAAAAATTATGTTCCCATGGCAGTATAAAATCTCCGGATTGGCACGTCAGAACCAAAATAGGTATCGGTATTTAAAGAGGAAGGTTTGCCACGCGGTAATCTACCACCGTTTGCCAAAAATCGATTATAGAAAAAAGGTGGAACTTCTCCCCGCGGTCTCTCATCCCGCTGTCAGTTTTAACTTTGATTTTTGCGAATTATAGCTACCGTGTGCAAATAATTTGTAGAATTTCCAACAATGGACTTCCATCCCGCCGACTTTAGTACACATTTTTAGTTTTTGACCCCACGGTCGCTCGTCGTAATACTGTTGTTTTAATATAAATGTCTTTGTAATTGTAAATTCGTTTGTATCAAATTCAACGGGGTTTATTGCATGTCGCCAAAAAAAATAGCGGCTAATTGAAAAACAAAATGTTTTTTTCCAAGAATAAGATGAATTAACATACAAAACACCTTTAGTTAAAAAATGCGTGTAACCGTAAACCGATGTTCGGATCGTTTTCGACCATTTGATAACACTAAATAAAATCTGTAGTTAGGAATCTGTACGGTGTTATAAATGTATTTTTTCAGACTTAGCCTGGCGGTTGGAAGGTCCCATTTTTTATTCTCGTCAGACCGAAGTGTTTTTCGATTGTAGTACTTTAAATCAGAAGGTTCGTCTAGCTATTAATAACCTATTTATGAAATAGGTTATTGATTTGAAATCCGTCGATATTGATGCCATTAATTAACATAAATATTATATGAAATAAATAAAATCTGGACGAAGAATTGTTTTCCGGAGTCTTAGAGAGAAATGGCACAGTTATCCCTATACTCAAATAACAGCAAGACCCAAATATTATCTATATATAACTGTCCGTCTAAACTATTGGAAAACACATTTTGGTTTGGACCTTAGAAACCCGCAGAATGCTACACATCATCAGCATGTCTTTAAAAGAATCCGACCCACAATTGGCATCCTCATGCATCTGGAACATAGTATTAAGGACGCTAACACAGTTAGAGATCATTTAGAGATCATGTGACCCCTTTCATAGAGAATGTCTTACTCAGAAGAAAATTTAAAGTTATAGTAGGAAACCAAACCTCTTCTTTTTTTCCGAAGGAAAATAGGATTTCGTAGGGATCTGTCATATCCGTAACTTTATTCCTTGTTGAAATAAAATCGACCACAGAAAATATAAACCCGAGAGTAGACATATCTCAACCGCCGATGACATAACAATTTACATAAAAAGCAAGGTGTAATATGATATACGTTATATATTACAAGCTACCGTAGATAATATATCAATCTGTCTTAGCACTTCCAGAATATATATATATGACACATTTTTGCAGATTCCGTAAACCGCACCAAATCCCAGATTTAAAAAAAATAAAATTAATCCAGCATTAAAAATACCTTGGCCTTCACTGGCGACTTCAATGGAAAACCGACATAAAAGAACTAAAATAGAAAGCACTAACTACTTGTTCTTTAAGCTAAATATATCAGCTCACAGTGAGTAGATTGTGAGAAGAATTTTCGAATGCTTTAAATCCTATGAAATATTTTAAAATCAATTATTTCAATAGAAAGCAAAAAGTCAAAATGTGAGCATGCTCACGAACAAACAATCCGGTGAGCTACTCGTATTTGAGAATTTTTGGACACATTGTGAAAAAGAAAAATCATTCATTTCGCTCACATACTCACGTGAGATAACCGTGAAAGTGTCCTATTTTATATTACTTTTAAGCCTCGTTGACGAAAACAGGCAACGCATTGATGGATAAAAAGGAGTACGTGTTTCTATGATCCAGAATTTGCGTCGCAGGTAGCCCAGTGTCTGTTGTGAACCCGTATTGGTCAATGAATCCACTTTTAAATGTATAAAATGCTATAAATAATTAAAAATTATTAAAAAATTCAAATATAAATAATGGCACAAACTTATATTACGCATAAATTTAACTATTTTCAAACTATTTGGTTTAGAAATGAAAGTTTGCACAAGTGCATATAATTTGCACAATTTACTTAAAATAGGTAGTACTTGCGTAGATTTAATCCAAATCACTTGATACTTTGTGTAATTCAAAATTAAGTAAAAACAGTGAAAAATTATTGAAATTGGATTTATATGCAAAACGATATATGATGATCAGTTTTTAGAGATTTTTACAAAAATGGTTCCTGAAACAGAAAATAGTGTCTTGTATGCTGATTGCAACACCAGGCAGGATTTACTTGAAAATATACAAAATGCGGATCCCAGGAAAATGTTGATTGTTTGCATCTTAAATTAACTGTTAGGAAACTTATAAGACATGCAAAAAGACTTAGTGACAGTGTTTACTTGAAAACATCAAAGTGTTTTTTACAATGAGCAGAGCGGCTACAATGTTAAGTCATTGCAATCGGCACGCCACGTGCCCTGGATTACTATTTTACGATTTTAATCGTATTGATCGAAATATGAACTCGGTGCATATTTTGGCCTATTTGTTGTAATCATATAATTGTGTAGTACACAGCAGGAAAGCGTCACTTTGTTTGTTTTATCAGAATCCAAATGAATGGGTTTACAAAGACATTTTCAATAATGCGACGTACACGGCTTAGCCGATAGTTAAAAACGCTTCATAACTTTATAACGCATAGCAAACGTTCTTGCCGTCCACTCCGTCTATACAGTTATTATTTATATATATTTATGTTTACGTATCTTTTTCAATAAAGTATCAATAAATAAGACGATTAAATGCAATTAAAAAATAAATTAAAAAAAACAGAAATTCGTTTTTTTTTATTTTTTTATTTAAAATACATTTTAAACAGTTTTAATTTTTTTTATTATTTTATAACAATAATAAATATTAAATATAAAAAAACAATTGGTTAATTTTAATTGTAGAATTACCACACCTTCTCGATTACATTTTTAAGTTCCTAAATCGTTCCCGGTTGATGGAATTTGATCTTTTTCCGCATGTTTTGTCATAGTTTCTCATTTGTATGTAGATCTGGGCTGTTTCCGGGTTAAGTCAGCAATGAAATTCCAGTTTCTACCTTATGTTTCCCTAGCTGAAAATACAATAATAAAAAATGCATAATTAGAAAAAAAGCTTACCCCTTTGGCTCGGTGACAAGGTGAGTCATCCTGAAAAATTGGATTGGATTTAGAGAATTCGGAGAGGAAATAAGGTATTACACCCTTATTAATTATATATATGTAAACCTGGCTATTTACCATGCCTTACAGCAATATAACATAAGTTTACCAACTCCATTATTTGTAATCGCTCCCCAGATCATAACACCAGAATTCTTAAAGTACAATACATTGAGCAGAATATCGTTCTCCCAATCTGCGACGAACTCTTTGGCCTCCATCTGGACTAAAAAGATTAACAAAAGACCAAAAGATTACATTGATTCATCCAAAAAAATTACATTTGCCCATTCCTTTTCGCCCCATTTCTCATATTTTTATTCCCAGTTTATGGGGTTTTTCATGCGGTGTCTAAAAGCTTGAGTTAACATTTATAAATCGGTCTTTTAAAACCCATAGCTTTAAAAGGCGATCTTCGCGATCAGATGTCCTAAGATGACGACCACTTGCGTTTTTTCGAGCATTACTAAAATTTTCTTAAAATATTAAGAACCCTTTTTTCAGAGCATCCCACTTTTCTTCCATTTTGAACATTGGAGAGCTCACAGCCATTTTTTTGCTTTCCCCTCAACAGATAAAACCATTATTTTGATGTTAATAGATCATTTTCTATTTTATGTCATAATAACCAGTCACGAAAAATGGAGGAGCATATGGAAAATGCATGAAGTTGCAAAAAAAGTTTCAAAAATTGCTAAAGTAATGCAAATTTCTCGAAAAAAGTGTACAATGCAAAAAATCATGTGTTGTGAATCCCGATATATTGATTAGGGGCAAAAGTTGGAGGCCAAGGCCTCGAAAAGAAGATGTGCGTACGGATGCAGTTATAATAAAATAAGTCAAGTCAGCAAGGCAGATAGCATCTGATAATAATGAATCTATGAACTTGGAAATATCTAGCCGGTTTGGGCGCATTTTCAAAAAAATCACTGTTCTCAAAAAAAAATCAAAACGATGAAACTTTGGAAAAACGTCTTATACAGTGACAAAAGTAAAAATAATAGGATAGGACAAGATGGCAGAACCCTTCTAAATCGTCCTTAAGGCCAAAAGTGTTCAATCCTCGGTTCCCTCAGAAGACGGAAAAAAACACGTGGTAGCACCATTATTGTTTGGGGTGCATTTTCTTGACATGGCATAAGTCCACTTATAAAAATCAATGAAAAAGAAAAGAAACTCCATGCCAATGATAATGACCAAACACACCTCCAAACTAGTAAAAAAAATGTTTTTGCGGAGAAGATTGACTGACTTAAATACAATAGAAAACCTGTGGAATGAAATATAAATATAATATATATAATATATAAACATACAATTATACATATTTATAGTAATATTAAAAATTAAATATTTGTACCAATAAACACGGAAACTATATACGGTTATTTTTAGTCATGGACATGCTAAATGCAACCTCCACCTTGTGCGTTTGCGATGATTTAATGCCAACCAGACAAAGATCATTATTTGTTCGAGCGATGATCCAGTGAAATGAATAAATAAGTAATAAGAGTATATATACAATCTTTCATTTCTCTCCTTCGCAGTTTTCTCTGGCCTCCGATCGGTCTATTGAACCAAAGACGTCGTATATTATATATTATATTTACTTGCTTTTGGTATAATTCCCATTATCAAAATACAATCTGAAAATAAAAGAATAAGAGCTAATTTCAAATTCAAGCACAATCAGGCGTTTGTGTGCTATATGTCTAGCCATTTAGTATATATGTATAATATTTGTATATTTTGTATATATATGTGTATAATTGTATATTGCATATACAAATAAATATGTATATTTATAAATGCTTGAGTTTACCTCTCTGCTTATGCACTTTAGAGCGATTCTAAGGTAAAATAACAAAGATGTTTTGTATTTCCTATAAAATTTACGTATATAATGTAATTTCCTTGCAATTAGATATTGTCAATATACTATTAGAGTATACAGAACCGTTACAGAGAATACAAAAAATTAAAAAATATAAAACATAATAATAGAATAAAAGAAAAAAAAAATGTATCGAATAATATTACCTTAAAAATACATTTATACATTATCTTTATAGTGTCATCTCTGGTGTCATCGGTTCGGCGATTGTAAATAAGTATATATGCCTACAACCTACATATATATGCAAAGCGTGTAATAATAATTGTATACAATATACATTTATCGTACGCGTTAACCTTACATATATGTATAATTGTGTACTGTATATAGACACTTCACAGAGATTCATAAAGAACAGTAATTTCGTTACGCGCTTGCGCGATATATCAAGGACGATTTTGCGATCGCATGTCGCTTCATTATGGGAAATTGTCTACGTGAACGCTAAGTCGTCGGCAAAGATGAATATTAAGCAAAGACGCTGACCCAGCCCAATTAAACAATCGACTAAAATAATAAGCATTTATTGACTCGACCTCAAAACAATTGCGATGTGAACAGTGTGGTCGGCGCTGGCGTGGCGTCTACTCAATGTGCACCTGCGTCTATACAAACACGACACACCTGATACGTATCTGTTTATGTATTATTGTGTGAATGTGCGTTTTTATATACCATATGCGTTTTTGCATATGTTAGCAATTTATTTTTAGATTTAAAAATCGATTCCTTGTATTATTTTTTTTAAATTCAAGCATTTCATGTACACTACGTATTACGATTTAAAAAAAAATCGAGGTGAAAATCTTAGTTTGAAAGCTTATCTCCAGAGTTTGTTTCCGTTTTATTACTTTTTTTCGTTATGTTCAACGTTATGTTGCCACGCCTAATGTTTCAAAATTAAAGCTTACAAAAAATTATAAAATTCATGCTCACAAAGTTTCTTATTTTATTCGAAACTAAAAACGAACGAATACAAAATATTAATTTTTTTTAGTCATTGAAATTTTGACGTGATTCTAGTTGGCTGTAACGTTTGCGGCTATCAACCCTTGTAAAAATATGGGCCAGATGGTGTTCATCAGTAACTTCGAGGGCAGATTCATGCACAACATGAACAGAATGCTCAGTGTTTTGCGAGTGCCATAGGAAATCTGTGAAAATCATTAAAAATATAAACAAATTTAATCATTTTTCTAATGTTAATTCTATAATTTCTTCTGAATATTGATAATACTCCATTTTTTCTTATGTATAGAACTGAAAACAAGGCGGTTCAGTAATTTGTTTTTTTTCAATCGATCATTGTGGATTTTGGATATTATAATTGACGAACAGTATATAGGAGCTGTTAAACCAGCGGTTAAAGTTCATTGCACTTCCCATTATTAACAGCAACAACTATACGGAACAAATAACGTTGGTCATATCGAATATTCCAAGCATAACTATTATGTGGCAATTCGCCTATAGCAATTGGCTTACATTTTTGAGCGACATATTGAAAAAGTAACGAAAACCATTGGTTTAAATTATCTCGGATCATAAAATATAATAATATAATTTACACTTTTTTCAATAATTTAATTTTGAAATCTGAACTTACTGGATAATTTGTGCTACGATTTCTCCTGGCCAGATTCCAGGCCCCTTTTGTTCACCAACCATTGCTCTCAATAATGCATTGAAAGGGAGGTATGAATTTTTGTCAAGTGAATTCTTGTCACAAGTGACAACGACTAACTGAATTCTTCTCAAGTGCATTTTCGTCACCAAATGATTTGGTGAGAAGAATGCACTGCCGATGAGTAAAAATTAGACACAATTGGAGTATTTCATGTTATTTTTGTCGTAAATATATTTAGTGAAAAAAATGCACACCTCTGCAGTGCATTCTTTTCACGAAATAATTCGGTGACAATAATTAACATTTTTGGTAACGAAAATTCATATTTTTGACCTTAAAATATGTTCCATACATATCCTCTACTTGAGAGAAATTCATTTGACAAAAATCCAACACTCCCATTGAAAGGAAGATCGTTAAAATGGAAACAGCTAACAAACTATTGCAAAGTAAACAAAATTGAAATTGGAAATTCGCGGCTAGTAGACCAGAAGTTCTCAAGGGTTATCATCGACATCATTTTTAAAAGGAACAACAATAAATTGTGTTAAATACTACTGTCTGCAATGATAGTTCATTAGGATAGACGACAGCAGTCCTTCAAAAGTTATCTCAGAGCGGTTAAGCGCTTCTCTTGGGTTGTGTATTGTGAAGATTGAGAGGGTGTTCATACACCCTCTAGACTACACAAAACATTCTCGAGAGTTCCCACCATACAAAATGTCTTATTAAGACTTCCAGATAGCACCATCTGAAGCCATCTTTCACTTGGGGAAACACACTTAGAGCGAGGTGGTTGTGACGGGTAATATTATGAATATGAAGTAATGTCCATCGTTAGTTGAGTAAAAATTATTTTGGTGGTAATATACTTTTTGCTACTCAAATCCTCTGAGGAGGATGAGATCTTTTCTACAAACCTCATTTTCTGACAAATAAAAGAACATTATGTTTTGGAGCAGAAAAGGAACCTAAAAACGAAGAGATTGTGCATATTATGTATCATAGAACGAGGAAGCAACAATTCTCTTTAGATAAATACTAAGTAATTAATTAATTATTACTACTAATTACTAAGATAATTTAATTATGTGCTATGATAACACGCAAACCAATAAAAGCGGCGGGTTGCATCTCGCATTCAACGGAGCACGGCGACAGTGAAAACAATTTTCTTTTAACTTTAAATAAAAAAAATCTTCTTCTGATTTAAAAAAAATGTGCACATAAAAATAAATAAATTTGATTGAGTGTTTCTCTATTATTTTAAAAATGTATTATTAATGATTTGTTTATCGCAAGTATACACAAAATATTATATCACTTATCATACAATTATAACAAAACAAATCAGCTGTTTACTATATATTTACGTACCTACGTATTTTCGCACTCGTCTTCTTTATCTCTTGTGTGTACACAAATTGTATTTTGAAGGTTAGGCACAATTTCTTATATCGAGATATAAATTGTAAACAAACGAATTTCATTATCATTTACTGAAGAAATATCTCTGTGTGCATTTACATTTATAAAATACATTATTGCTAGGTAGAACATATATGTATATAGTAAATAATTACTGTATGAGTAAAATAGTGTTTTCACAGAGACCTTCAAATAAACTGTTATCTTCAAGTATTGAATTGACCCACGTGTGCTGTAATGATAACATAACGTCAGAAATAATAAAAAATCTTATGGTATTAGCAATGTACTATTTTAAATCGTCCTGTTTGTATGTAAAATTCACATTTTATAGAATTATTATTTGTATAGTATGTATATCCTTTCAAACAATAAAGTGTTTTGCATATGAACGACGCGACGCAGGTGAATAATCAGTTCGCAACGGAACTTCTGAAAACGACATAAAAGCCAGTTGCCAACCGCAAAATGAAATACGAGTATCTATTATTAAATACACATTATATGCAATATAATAGAATATACTAAATATACCTTTTATGTTTGTTTTCGGTTAATATAAAACAATATTAACAATTTGTTTGAAGCATTAAAACAGGTGTCAATCTTTAATGACGCACACATTTTTTAAATATTTATTTAAAACAAACAAACAAATCATATACTTGATAAGTCATTTCTTATTACTTCTTTTAAGTGTATTTCTTTCATTCGAATTCGGATACTTTAAATGTGTATCTCCGGACTTATAATTTTATATTATATTTTGTATCTCATTCGATCCTATAATCTCTTTTGGGACATGGGGCGATGTTTCACACCGTACCATTACGTTGACCATTATGGGTTCACACGACTGGTCAGGTCATGCTAATGGGCTGTTTGTGCTATGCTACTCCTATTGGAGCTACTGTGCTCTAACACTAACAACAGGAGTCTTAATTTGCCCTGACGCAATAGCTATAGCTATGGTTTTTTTATGACTAATCATATTAACAAAAATATAAAGAATAATAATAATAAAATAATAATAAGCTAGTTTATTGAATATACTCAAAAAAATTCATAGAAACACAAATCAAAGAAAAAATGTTTATAGAAATAGATTTTATAGAAACGCAATTGATAAACAAACAAATAATATACAATGCACTGAATTTCATATTGAATATATACTTGTTGCCGTTTTTATATTCATATTTAGTTCCAGTTAACTGTTATAAATTCAATTCAATTCAATGTATGGGTGCTGGACTCTGGTGCAAGTGACCACATGTGCCATCGTTGTGAGTGGTTTGAAAATTTCCAATCGACATTAATATACGTAACAATCAAAAATGGTGGACAAATTGTAACGCAAGGAATAGGTGACAACAGTCTGTCTTTCGCCCATACAGGCACAGACATTCATGGGCATGTTTAGTGCGACAAACCCAGACATTTGCCGAATATGATCAGGCACAAATGTCTGAAGGGAAAAATACTTACAATTATGCATCAACAATCAATTGTGTACATTATTGCATTTGTTTTGTCCTGCATAATACGATAAATATTGTGATATTATATTTGGTTTGGGTGCAATTAAGAATAATATTTAAAGAAAAAAATGGCGCCTTTTATTTATTTATAGTTGTCGTTTACTACCGCTAAAGGCGCTGTTGTTCAAATCGGGCAACTTTTTCGAAAATAAAAAGAGATCCAAATGCGGACGTGCAATATGAAGCCGATCTGGATCCGTTCTAAAGAGATCCGTGGTTGACCGGGTTTTCATGCTAGGAAGATAAATCATCAGTTGCTGTTCAGAGCATTATCAACAACTGAATCAGAGTATATGGCGGCATCACACGCCATAAAGGAAATGGTTTGTCTGAAGCGATTGTTTGCTGAACTTTTTGTGACTAAGATAATTGAAATTTTATATGCATAATCAGAGTGCAATTCGACTTGTAAAGAATCCGTAATTTCACAAGCGGACAAAACATATAGATGTTCGTTATCATTTCATTTGTGAAAATTATTAGGATGGATTTTTTGATCTCAAATATAATAACAAACATAATGACAAAGGCTTTGTCAAAGGTCATAAACATTGAATTTTATATTGAATATACTTGTTGCCATTTTTATATTCATATTTAGTTCTAGTTAACTGTTAAAAATTCAAGTTTTTTCTATTTGTCAATCTTCTTTACTTCTAACTTAATATGTTCTATAATATTATACGAGTATACAATTTAAAACATTACTTTCAATTTTCTATTTATTTTTGTAACTTTAATATTGATATTTTTTTTTACCATAAAATAATTATTATTTTAGCGATGTGAAATAGAAAAGTACGAAACACATTTTGATTTTATGTATTGGCAGTATCTCTGATAACAATATTGCAACTATTTATTATCAAACAATAATGCTGCTAAAGTTGTTCTAATTTGTTAAGAATGTATGTGCCAATAATTGGTCAAAGTCAATTTATACATTTAGAGATATTAAATGAAAGAAATTTAGCCATTATGACAATAGAGGGCCATGGGCGTGGGCATACCAGTAATCTATTACCATTCGTGTGAAAGACAAATTGGTTCAATACGATACGTCTAAATTACATCCTGCGTAAAAATCTAAAAATATGAGTTGGAAGTCACTGTCGAAGAATGATGTCCATTAGAGTGGGTAGATTTTTTCAACGTCGTATGTCGCCTCTGCATTGCAGTTAAAAATCAGAATTTTTGAAGAAAAAAAAAGGAAAAACTGATAATTTTTTCGAATATATATTTATTTAATAGTGCAAACATATTTTAAAATCTTAAAATTATTATTTTCCTTATTAACATCAATTTTGAAAGCTATTGTAGTACAAAATTAAAAATTTCTTAAAAAAAATGATTAGTTATTTGTTTTTTAGTAAAGCATATTTTAAAAAAAAAAAAAAAATCAAAAAAAAATTAATCAAAATTAAAATTCCTATAACTATCTAGAACATTAAAATTCATAATATATCTTCGAATATATATATTCTGATTTTTCAAATGCAATATTTTACAACTTTTGGGGCCCACCCAAAGGGAAATTATGCATTTCAAAAAAAAAAACATACAAACTGATTTATAAGCGACCCACCCTAAAGTCCATGCCGACTTTATTCGGATGTGTCACGACGGACAAATCTCCAGTCGATGTATAATTGTGTAACACCTACATACTAGAGAAAACGATAAACAAATATATCAGTAATATTATATACCGTACGTCCTTTATTTCCTGTTTAATTTTATGTGTATCTGAAAAAACTGAGTCCGTTCCATGAACCTAATCCGACATGGTATACTATATTATTATGAGAAAAACAACTAGCTATTCGAGAAAAATTGCGAAGGAAAATAGATCTTTCGTATATCAATACAATAATATTGCACAGTCTAAGAAGTTGATTTGAAAAAAATATGTAACATCTAATGATCATTAAAATGTTTTTCTCGACAAATACATTGTGACAATTTTATTGCCCTTTGAAAAAAATAAGCTTTTATTGATAGACTACAAAATACATAGCAATATATTTCTATATCTATAGCAATATTATAGAATATGTATATATGCCCTCAATACAAATACACACAAAACAACCGGTTGCTTTGAAGCTTTGTGCTATTCTATAAGTATTCTTTTACTGAACGTAAACATCAAAAAATATGCAGTACGACACATAAAATTGACGCGTTAGGTATTTGCGTGCGGATTAAGTTCAATATACAATATTTTGCAAAAATGCAAACTTATTCTCTATAGAAATCATTTTCGAAATAATTGTCGGAAATAAAAATATTTTGTAACAATTATTATGCTATTCGTGGGTGTGGAATACAATCAATCAATATACACACTAATGAACATTATATGCTGCCCACTGCTTATGATTCAAAGGAACCCACACTAGGACCAGATTAAGCTTTTCCGTTTTAATGAACAGATCAATTTATCAGGTTTGATTGTAAAGATATAAATATAATATACGATAATATCGTATGTTATCGCAATCGATATAAAAAATACAACACTAATTATTTTATTTTATAAACCTCATTATAATCTAAATATTGTTGTAAAAACCGTATATATATATAATTATAATAATTATTTGTATATCACATAAAACAACCATCTGTCGGATTAAGGAAAAGTATATTTGTAAGCTTGGTATTACGTTTACATTTCGAGTAGTTCTAGTATTCTTTCAGAACTTTTAGTTAGGTGCATCCATGGATTACAAAGACTTTTAAACAAAGTTCACGCTGCCGCGAAGACGTAAAGTACTACTAAGACATAAGAGCTATTGATTTTCAGTTCTATGTAAACTAATAAATACAAACATTATAATTAAGTTATAAGCATGATGAAAATTGATGAATCAATAATCTCGACTGGGAAAAAACGCAGAAGAAATCAAACACTACTTGTGTTAAAATAAATCTTCACTGCTGAGCACAGGATAATATCCAACCGTCCTGAAAAAATAACTCCAAATAATCATACCAAGAAGGTTATAAACACTGACTTATTATGCTATAGATTTCCACTGGTCATTGAAATTACACAATATCGCTATTACATGAAAGTCATGATATTTTATTTCCCCTAGTAACGTTTAAATGACACGGTTTCAATAACTCAGTCGAAGTGTAATTAGAATGTTATTAAATCCTCGGACCTATGTAAATTTGCTGATTCTCTATCTTCTTTGTTGTCTTTCTGAACTTTCACTTCTAGACGAACCTAGGGTCGTTATAGTCGACGTAGTTGTAGTTGGTATAGTAAAATCTAAAAATG